>PVKB01004452.1:0-120133 GCA_004027205.1 Ctenodactylus gundi
TAGGGCCAAAGAGGGAAGTGTTTGCTGGAGTTCAGCTTCCTAGAGTTCAGCAATCCAGGCACTCAGAAGCTACTGCAACCATGGCACAAAGGAGCCAGATTACTGCTAAAGCCAGTGGCGGATCTTGGAGATGTGCACGTGGTCCCAGCTTTACAAGCTTGCAGAGCCCAAGAGTTGT
The DNA here is from genome assembly GCA_004027205.1 of Ctenodactylus gundi. Lineage (NCBI taxonomy): Eukaryota > Metazoa > Chordata > Mammalia > Rodentia > Ctenodactylidae > Ctenodactylus > Ctenodactylus gundi. Next base: position 179 of record PVKB01004452.1, read on the forward strand.
GGGTTCATGGAGGCTTCCACCCAGCTTTCAGAGGAAGGCCTTGGAGGCCAAGCAGTGTGCCCTTGGGAGGGCAATGTGTGAAACTGTGAAGGAGAAGCCTAAGGTCCAGTGGAGAGCCTGAAAATTTGGAGAAGCCAGGAGCATGGATTGCCAGCTGGGAAACGCAGCAGGCCATGAGTGGATCCAGCCCAAAGGAGGGAAGATGGGGGTTGCAGTCAGCAGCAATGCCACAGGGATGGGACCACCCATGCCCCTTGGAGTTCATGCCTCACCAGCATTTACCCCAGTTGCTGGACATGGAGCTACAGGATTTAACACTTACCCTGCTGGATTTAGGAATTGTTCTTGGCCTATTGCCTTTTATTCCCTTATTCATCCCTTTTGGAATGGAAATGTTTATCCTGTGCCATTTTATGTTGGAAGTGCTTAACTCTGGTTTGAACAGGAGCTTACAGCTAAAAGTTTGTCTTACATCTCAGAGGAGACTACGGACTTGGGGTTTCTTTAGCAGTGCTGAAACTGTTAAGACTTTGGTGACTCTTGGAGAAGGACTAATTGCATTTTGCATGGGGAGAAGGACATGAGTCTTTTGGGGGCCAGGGGTGAAATGTTGTGGTTAAGATCTGGAGTGTCCCTCGAAAGTCTCATGTATTTTAATGGAACCATGTGGTGTTGGTGGATTGGGGTCTGGTCTGGAGGGGTGGTTTGCAGTTAAGTTTGGATTAATGGTGTGTAGTGGCCACACCTGGATGCAGGAGGGACTGGTTACTGCGCAGAGACCTGAAAGGTTACATAAGCTGCACCCGCCTTCCTGGAGGACAGGGACTAGTATCAACTAGCCTCAGCTTGTCTTCCTGTGTGTCCGGGGAAGCTGCCTCCACCTCTCTCTCTGCCATGTACTTTGATTGTTGCCAGCCACCTCAGAATGGACTGTGACCTTCAAGACTGAGCTAAAATAAACCTTTCCTTTCCTAAGTTTGTGGGTGTCGGGTATTGAGTCACAGTAACGAAAAAGTAACTAAGACAGGTTTCTAGTATTTTAATTCTGATGTGCCATGATGAGAAGTTCTTCTGATCAAAGTTGTTTGGTGTTCTATATGCTTGCAATAGTTCCATGCTTATTTCTTTTCTTAGATTTGGGAAATTTTCTTCCATTATTTCATTAAACATGTCCTTTAAGCTTTTTGTTTTGTCCTCAGTCTTCTCCCGGACTCCCATAATTCTGAGGTTGTTCCTCTTTGAATCATCTATCAGCTGTTGTAATGATTTGTTTTCTTTCTTATTTACTTTGTGTTCTTCATGGCCTGTATGTTGCAGCTCAGTCACTTTATTTTCTAGGTCTGACATTCTATTCTGAAGATGTTTAATGTGGTTGCTTATTATTTTCTGTGTGTTTTTCACTTCCTGAATATCTGCATTCAATTTTTTTTTACATCTCTGTTGTGTTCTTCTCTAATTTTTTGTATTGCCTTCATTATCTTCTGGCATATTTCTTCTATGGTCTCCTCTTTTTGCTTCTTAAGGCTTGCTTTTAGCTTAGCTATGTGTTGGAGTAGCTCTTACACTGTCTGTTTTATTTCCTGCTTTAATTTCTGCTTTAATTCAATGTATTTCTGGACCCAGAAGGTACCATCATATTTGCCATTTTCATCTTTGGATTCTGCAATTTCAGTATCCCTGCTATCATCTTCTGGGGTGTCAGGTCTTTTTGTAGGAGATTTGTTACTACATTTCCTTATGGCTCTGCTGTCTCTGGTGTGCAGGAAAGAAGTGTTTGGTGAAGGCCCAGTCCTAGATGACTCTGGAAACCTCTGGCCCAAGGGATAGAAGGTGATGGAATTCCCAGTCCTAGATGCCTCTGGAAGGCTCTGGGAGTCAGGATTGACAGGGTGACGTAATTCTCTTCAAGCTTCTGGAAGTCTCTGGCTCATGGATGGATGGGCGGTGGACTTCCTGGTCCTAGATGCTCCTGGCATGCAGGGCAGTGGTAAACCGGAAGTCTGCTGGAGGAACGGGGTGATGATCCCCCTTTTGAGGTGTCTTGTCCCGCCCCCCACACCCCGGTCCACTCAGCACAGCTCTCCATCTGTCCCGGCTTCCCTCCCCCAGGACAGGCCTCTCCACCCTCAGAGTAGAGGTGCCCCTGAGCTGGTCAGGGATCAGCAGCCTTTTCCCCCTCTTTTTCCCTCTCTACCACTTGTGCCAGTTTCTTCCTAGGCACTGTTTAAGGGTGACCCCCTGAAGTGCTTTTCTGAGCTTTCTCTTACTGTAAAGGGTTCAGTCTTGAGCTCTTTTTTCCCCCTTCTTTTAAAAATGGCTCCTGCTTATGTCACTGCCTGTGAAGGCTGCTGAGCCCTGTCTCTGATCGGGGATCCCAGGGCATTTTCTAGGGGGAGCACATGCTGTGCTTGTAGTACACACTACCTGCAGGTTGGTGTTTCAGAGGCTGGGGCCGCCAGCTGCCAACAACTCCCACTTCTGTGAATCTGCGCTTACCTTGGGCTGAGGTTCTGGCCTCCGGACCTTCCTCCGTCTGGTCTGTGGATGCCAGCAGCTCGGGGCCACCCCAAGTCTGCTGCTTTTTTTCCTCCTCTTCTGATATGACTTCAGGATTTCTGACCCTCCCACAGCCTCTTGCCTGTTGTTAGGGTGCTCCGTCCTCTCCCAGCTCCATCAGATGTTCCAGGCCCAGGTGATCTTTCCTCCACCGGCAGCTGGCTGCTACTCCAGCCATTTGCAGCTGGTTGCAGCAGCTTCCTGGGCTGCTGGGCATTTTTTTTTTCCTCTGCTTTCGATGATCCTTCGGAATTTCTGGCCTTCCCCTGGGCTCTTTTCAGTTGTTGGGGATCCTCCTCTCTTTCCTAGCTACAATGAACACACTTTTTCCTCACTAAATTTTCGACTTTCTAAGTGGGTTGATGAGGAGACATTATGCAGCGCTGTTACTCTGCTGCCATCTTGACTGGAAGTCCTCAATTTCCTAGTTTCTTAAGGCAGACATTTACATTATTGATTTGAAATATTTGTTTTCCGATGTACATGCACTCTGTACCACACAGTGTTCTAGCCACTACTGAATGAGTGGTGTGAATGTATGTATATGTTTGTGTGCATGTGTGAGAGTAGTGAGTATTGAACCCAGGGTACTCCCACTGAGTTGCATCCTGGCTCTTTTTATTTTTAATTTTGAGACAGATCTTGCTTAATCATTAAATTGTCCAGGCTAGATATGCATTTGTGATCTTCCTGCCTCAACATTCCAGACTGCTGGGATTTCAGGTGTGTATTACCACATCCAGCTGTCTAAGGGCCATTTCTGCCACATTGTTAACATTCTGGTAACTTGTATTTTAAATTTCATTTAGTTTGGAATATTTTAAAATTTTTTTGAAACTTTTCCAGATACCTTTTTGTTACTGATTTCTGGTTTAACTTGATTTTTTAGAATAGATATAGATGTACATGTACATAAAATAGGAAAGATATAGCCACAAATACTTCACTAAAAGCATACCTGGAGACTATTTCCTGAGCTTCCTCCCACACATCTTGGATAAATTGTATGTTTGGATAAACTATGTTATCTTCTCACTATCTTAATATTTTATTGCTATCATCTCTTAGTATACTTATAGGCTCCTCCTACTTCTTAGCAACACACAAAAAATTAACAATTCTCTTTTACAAGTATGTACAAAAGTATGTTCCTCACCTTGTTTCTGGGACACAACACCTGACACTCAGAAGAGGGAGGAAAGGTTTATTTAAGCTCATGGTTCAGAAGTCTACATTTGTTCATGCTCCATTGGCTGGCGATGGTGGAAGGGCATGGCTGGATGGCCTGGCAGAGAGCAGCTGCTCTTCCCATCATAGCAGAAAGCAGAGAGATTGAGGAGCAGCTGAGGTCAGGTTGCATTCCCCGGCCAAACCCTCAGCAATTCACCCCTCCAGCCCAGGCTCCTCCCTTTAATGCTGAAATCCGTAGATCAATCCACGTGATTCAAATAGCTGCTCATAATCTGGTCATCTTTCAATCATGAAAGGTTCCAGTTCCAAACCAAGATTATACTTTAAAAAATATTTTTGTTAAAAATAGTTTAATTTGTTTTCCTAGTTTATAAATCATAAAGTTCATATGCATTTCAAACATGTTCATGTACATTCATTCTTTCTAATAAGAATATTCACATTAATATTTTAACTAGAAAAAATTAAAGTTTAGAAATATTTTTTAAATAATAAAACCTTCCTTTTCTTTCTCTTAGCAAGAAAACTTGTATGAAGCAGCAAGACTTCTGAACACCATTTAAAACTGTCAATATAAAAGTCATCAAACACACATACATACGGATTTTAGGGTAGAGTAGCTCTCGAGTGCTTTCATAAGTCCATTACAATCACTAACATTTTGCCATTAAAGCATCATCTAAGCCAGCCCTGGTGGCATAGGTGGGTAATCCCAGCACTCTGGGAGGCTGAGGCAAAGGACAGCAAGCTTGAATCCAGCCTGGGCAACTCAGCAACTTAGTGAGACCCTGTCTCACAAATAAAAATAAAAAAGAGTGGGATGCAGCTCAGTGTGAAGGCTCTAGGTTAAATCCTCTGTATAAAGTAAATAAATAGATGAATAAATAAAAATTCACTAGCTTATGACAAATTTGCAGAAATTATAGGATTTTGAAGCCACGGGCTATTTCCAAAAGAAATTTCTATTTGAAGAAAAATTTAATTCGCTCTTAGAAACAAATCACTCTAAGTTAAAAACAACAATTGACTGACAACTGACATCATGTTCACTTGGGCACAAACTTTAAAAATTTCCATGTTATCATCTTCCATTCCTTCCTTGACTCAATAGCACTTTTTAAAACTGATGAAAATAAAAGATCCTTTAGCAGTGAACTTGCTTCCTCCCACACTTAAAATCTTAATCTTACATTCAATTAGAATTTTTCTATTTTAGAATACCTCTTTATTATTTATTTATTTATTTATTTATTTATTTATTTATTTATTTATTGAGATAGAGTCTCACTCTGTAGTATAGGCTGATCCTGAACTCACTATATAGCCCAGACTGGCCTCAAACTTATAGCGAATCTCCTGCCTCAGCCTCCCAAGTGCTGGAATTACAGGCATATGTCACCATACCCCGCTAATTTTTATGTGGTGCTGGGGAGTTTATCCAAGATCTTGCACATGTAGACAGGTGCTCCAACCACTTAGATACACTCCCAGACCCTTTTTTCTTTAATAGTTTCACTGAGGTATAATTTACCTTCTATAAAATCTTTCAAATTCACTATACAATTTCATGATTTTCAGAAAATTCCCAGTTGTATAATCATTGACATAATCCAGTTTTAGAAGACCTTCACTGTCCTCAGATGTGCCTGTTGTGGTTTAAACACCAGTGTCCTCCAAAGACTCAGATATTGAAAGTTTGCTCTCCAATGCAGCTACGTTCAAAGGTGGGGTCTAAAGAGGAGTCTGGGTCCTGAGGGCGCTGAGTTCTCCAATGGATGAGTTTATTGATGCATTCACAGTCTAGTATATGATAAGTCCCAGTTAAAGAAAATTGGTCCCTGGGGCACACCTGTGACGTCTGTGCCTGGTTCCAGCCCTAGCTTGTAGGACGGCTCTCTCCAGTCCTCTGTGCTTTCATGTTCCCATGAAATGAGCAGTTTTTTCTGCCATGATCTGTGTGGTGTTTGTGTGCGTTGATCCCCAACCAACCATGGACTGAGACCTCTGAAACCATGAACCAAAGCAAATATTTTCTTCTTTACATTGCTTTTCTCAGGTATTTTGTTGCAGCAACAAAAACCTGCCCGACATAGTGCCACTCTCACGTAACAGTGCGTTGAGTCACATTAGAAAGACTACTTTACACATTTGTGTTTTAATAGGGCAAGAAATGGGGTGAACTGGGGCTTCAGTTGGCACATAGAGATGGGTACATTTCAAGACTTCATTGCTATATTACTTTACTCTATTTTTGAGGGTCATTGTGTTGGAGGTTACCATAGTTCTTCAAGTGTTCCATGTACCTAAGCACAGAGAAAGTCCCATTCTCTCCACCATATGTTAAACTTTTTCCACATCAGAAAGGCCTTAATCTACAAAAGAAATATTTGTTATTATTATGTTCTATCAGATCAATTAAATAGCCTTTATAATTTTAAATGTACTTTTAAAGGTCTTGATCTTGACTACAATCTAACTTTTTACAAGTATTTTTTGGTAAAAAAATGATGATCACTTTTATTTGTTCTTTGATTAATATTCAGTAAATTTTCTAAACTTTAAATGTGTATATATAGCCAAGAAAAAGTAATTTGTAATTTCTTAGCATTTTTTATACATGCTAAGCATTTGGTAATTCAAACTTATAAATCTGGCCAGTGATATTTTCCTAAACTTTGCTAAGAAGTAAATGGTTTTATCCCCCTAAAATGAATATATTGAATCCTTAATGTAATGGTATTTGGAGATGGGAACTTTAAAATATAATTAGGTTATGAAACTTGATTCTCCATGATGGGATTTGTGGCTTTATGAGGAAGGTGCTAGGTGTAGTGGTGCAGACCTATAGTCCTTGAATTATGGGAGGCTGAGGCATGAGGACCATAAATCTGAGTTCAACCTGGGCAATTTAGCAAGTTTCTGTCCCAAAATAAAAACTAATAAAGGGCTAAGGGGTTACAAGGCTCTAGATTCAATCCCCAACACCACGAAAACAAACAAACAAACAAACAAACAAACAAACATACAACACAAGAAAGCAAGGAACATCACTCTCTCTGGGGCATATAAGGATACAGAGAGGAGGGTGTTATCCACAAGCCAAGAAATAGCCCTCACTAGACATCAAATCCTCCAATACTTTCTAGCCTCCAGTATTACAAGAAATACTTTTTCGTGCTGATGCTGGAGACCAAACCCAGGCTTCACATGTGTGTTCTCTCTCTGCACTGTACCATCAGCCTCTAAATTTTTGCTATTTATATGAACCAGTCTTTGATATTTTTATGATAGCAGCCACAAGCTAAGATGAGCACTTTAAATTTGTTTAAAATTTTTGATTACATCAAGCTGATATGTTTAGCCTATAAAATTATTTAAACTATTTCAAACATCTTAGTAAGTAAAAAAAGTGTATGCTAAATCTAGGACAAATCAACAAATACAAAACTCACACAATTTGTTAATATTCTTTCAAGAGAGAGCTGGGTGAAGGATTTGTGTTCCTGATGTAGGAGAACAGAGTAAACTCTCCAGGGCTCTAGATTCTTATGCTCTTTCCCAGCAATTGCAATGGAATATTACATACTCAGGTCTACTAGGAATTGCTGAACTCCTGTTGTTCAAGCCATAACTGTGTGTCATATGTAGGGTTCTGAAGACTTGAGGGAATTTTTTAAAATGCCAGTAAGCACCATGAAATGTAGCTACTCAGATATGACAGAGTGTTCTTTTAGTCAAAAATTTAAGTCAAGGGAAGAAAGTTCCCTATTACTTGCTTGTGAAACTATGTCTAAATTACAATTAATCCTGGAAATATACTTTAGCTGGAACATCAACACACTGTAATATAATTTTAGATCCTCACGATGGTTAAGGACCCTGAAACTATGGCGTATGATGTAGAGGTTAAAACGTCACAAAACAAAACTTTCTCTGGACAAAGAGAGAAACATCTGTGGACATCATTATGTGGAATGTTTTTCTGTATTTCTACAGGATCAGAACCAGGATCAAAGGAAATGTTACATAAAAGAGGCTTCCACCAAGGGACTTCTGTGGGAAAAGACTCAGGTCTGTAAGTAGGACACCCAGGTCTCAGTCTCCTTTATGACCAGCCACAGCAGAGGCCCTTGGTGGCAGGTGCTGTGCAAGAAGGCCTTGTGTGAAGGCTGGCATCTCGGGCTGCAATTTACCTATGGTCAAGGAATATATTAATGGAAGAATTAAAAGTTATTGATACATTGAAAGAGAGCAGCCAACAGATTCCAAGAGGGGACTATGCCACAGGGTAAAGGCTGAGAAGCTTTTCATAAAATGAGGATATGAAAAGGGTATGAGATGATCAAAGCAGGCATCCCAGGAAGGCTTTCCTCAGGTCAGCTTGCACTCCGCTTGCCTCTCAAGAGCACCTGTATTATGCCAATACATACACATTAGAGGAGCCAGTTTGACTGGGCCCACTATTCTGGTTCTCAGAGAAGGTGTAAGATGATGTCACCTGTATGCATCAACTCTGAGAAAAGAGTCATAGGCCACCAGGGAGAAAATTGCTCCACATCCAAACCGTGCTTAGTGTCTTAGTTACTTTTTTGTTGCTGTGACTTAATACCTGACATGCACAAATTAGGGGAGGAAAAGCTTATTTTAACTCACAGTTTCAGGTCATAGGCCATTTTTCATAGGTAGTCCCATAAGGAAGGGAGGAAGTAGCATGTCCCCATCCAGGTTCTGTCCCAGTGTTGTGCCCCTTCTGGGTTTGAGCCTCTAATCCACCACACACCTATAATCCACCACATGCCCATAATCCACCTCTCTAGACCAAGCCCCCCCTCCTAACAGTACATGGTTCTATGGATAATCCATAACATCCAAAATACACGAGATTTTGGCAGACATTCCAGATCCACACTACAATACTTGACATTCACTCTTAGTGTAGTTTAGGCTGTGCAGAGTGTTATGGCCACTGAATATGCCAGTGCAGAAAAGTCTACTGGGGCAAAAGGCTATGTTTACTGTAACTATTCTAAAATTTTAAATTAAATTATTTTCAGCATGTTCAGTCATCACACAAGTCATTTAAATTCTGGAAGCCAATAGACCTATCTCCAAGGATGGAAATTGTCTTAATTACTTTTTCATTGCTAGGATACAGTACCCAACATCCAGCACCTAAGGATGGAAAGGTTTATTTCACCTTATAATTTAAGGAGGCATCAGTCAGAGACCAGCTGCTCACTGCACGGCAAGAGGGAGGAATTAGGACAGGGGAGAAGCTGGGACAAGAATATATCCTGCCAGACACATGCCCAGTAGCCTGGCACACTCTACCGGGCCCCATCTTCCAACAGCATTTGACACAGAAAACCCATAAGTTCAAATACATGAGGCTTCTAGGGGACCATACAGATTCAACCCATAAGTGACATGTGTATCTTTGCTGTCTAACACAGAAGCAGCTCTTGAAATGTGGAAAGTGTGACTAAAGAACTGGAATTTAAATTAAGTTAAATTTAAATGTAAATGGCCATATGTGACTAGTGGCTACAGTGTTTAGAAGGCACAGCTCTTAATTTTCTCTTCTTAAAATGGCAATCCTCATCAAATTATTGACCTAAGGATCAGAGGATAATGTATGTGAACTTTGGAAAACCGTAAAACACAAGTGCTCGCTATATTGATTATTTGCTACTACTTTATCCTCCTGAATTTCTAATATTTGGAATCAGAGGAAAATCGAATAAGCATCATGTAAAAAGCGACATTCTCCGTATTTCGTCTTAAAACAGAGGTTTGAAACCGGTTGATGTTAGAGAAAGAACGGAAGAAAAATAACAACAACAAAAAAAAAAACAAACAAAAAAAAACCCCCCAAAAAACAAAGAACGCCCAGCAAAGCTGAGTCCACGGCCTCCTGCTTCCAGCGCTGCACAGACTTTCTCCAGGAGCTGACCGGACAGCCGGCCTCAGCACCTGCTCAGTGCTGTCGCTCAGCCAACCGCGCCACCAACACGGCCTGTTATTCTTCTGCATGTCAGAGCCCATGACTCCGCAACCGGGTCCTTAAGGTTGCTAACAACGGGGCATCTACTCGGCTCTCAATCTATGTTTGTTGAATAATTAATGTACCCTGTAATCGGGGTAGCGTGTCCTGGTAATAACCTAAGTAGCTATTAATTTGTGCGAGACGTAACAGTACTTGGAGGACTCTGTGGAAGAATATCAGCTATTACAAAGTCGCAGTCAGGGATCTTCGGTGCCCGGTGCTCTGCCAGCGATGACCCCCCTGCTTCGGCCCTTCGGCCCCAGGACCTAGGCGACCCGAGGTCGCGAAGGACCGCGCGGCCGCGGCGCGGCGCGTGGCGCGCAGGAGGACTACATTTCCCAGCTGGCTCTCCGGTGCGCGCCCTGCCGGTGCGCAGGGGCGAGTGTACCGGGCGCCCGCTCCCCGCTGAGCGCTCGCCGCCGCCGGAGCCCTCCGGGAGGAGGTGGGAGGCGCTGCAGTCCGCCTCGCCGCAGCCCGCGGCTGCCTGCAGCACTCGCTCGCGCCCCGCCGGCCGACGCGCCGGGTGCACGATGCCGCGCTGAGCGGCGCGCCTGGGGAGCTCGGCGTCCGCGGCGGCCGGCCGGTCCGGGGCCGGAGCCGGAGCGGTGGCCGTCGGAGCCCAGCGGCTCCCGGCGCGAGAGGCTGAGCATCCGGGCGCGGCGCGCTGACAGCCGCAGCATGCGGGCGGTGGCGGCCGCGGCCGTGCCCTTCCTGCTGCTCTGCGCCCTCGGTTCCTGCCCCCCGGCGCGCGGCGGCCTGGCAGGTGAGTTCGCGCCCTCGGCGGCCCCGTCGCGCCGTGGACAGAAAGCACCCTCATTGCCCAAGTGCGCGGGGAGGCTTTTTTTTTTTTTAAATTTGGAAGGGTCGTGAAAAGTGGATTAGAAATGTGTGTGTGGGGGCGCGCAGATGCCGGAGCAGGCTGGGGGTCAGCGCCGCCGTCCGTCCGCAGCGCGGACGGGGGACGGAGGGGCCGCGCGTGGGCCCGGTCGCGGGCGCTCCGCAGTGGCTGCTCCGTGGGGTCCAGCCGGGAGGAGGCGCGGGGCCGCCGGACGCAGGAGCGCGCGGTGGCCGGGGTCGCCGCGCTTGCCTGATCTTCCCGCCCCCCTTTTCCTCTCCTTGCAGGAGACGCCTCTTTGGCCGAGCTGGAGAGAAGGCACGGAAACCGCTTCCTGGAGCGCCAGAGCATCGTGCCGCTGCGTCTCGTCTACCGCGCCGGCGGCGAGGACGAAGCCCGACGCGACGGGCTCAGCACCCGAGCGCGGGGCGACCCCCGCGGCCGGCAGGTGAGCGCGCGGCTGCAGAGGCGGTTTGTGGGGTGAAGCGACCGCGAGCCTAATGCAAGTCATGCACGGTTTGCAGAGGGAAGGAAAAAGGGGACGAAAAGGAGCCCCTGCAGCGCAGGCCGAGGAGTTTGTGCGGGCTGCTTCCGCCAGGGAGGGCGGTGGCCGCAGCGGAGCCCAGGGTGGGTGGAGGGATGGTCTCAAAAGCCCGGCGTGAGAAGAGGTCACACTCGGGTTGGCTTTGCAGCCCCACGGTTGTTGCCTTCATCTCGAAGGAAGAGTTTACAACTCAGTATTTGTGCTGTGGGAAATGGAAAAAGACGAGTCATTTCTAAGAAACCCGGACTGTATAAATAATCCAAACACCAAACTTCTCTTCTTGCTTGGACTTTTGGTACTAGCGACAAGCCCGTTCATCTTCACTTTCCACGAACGATTCCTCCTCCTCCTTTCCTCATTGGTGGCAGTCCTCTTGGTGAAATTAGGGTTGTTTTATTATTGTTTTTCTTCTTGTTGTATTTTGTGGTTTGGTCCAGCCTAGGGTCTTCACACTGAACTAGAACCCCAGTCCTTTCTCTTCTTTTCTCTTTTCTTTCTTTTTTGAGGCAGGAATTTGCTCTCTGGTGCAGGCTGAACATGAACTCACTGTGTAGCCCAGGCCTACCTTGAACTCAGGGCAATCCTCCTGACTCAGCCTCCCTAGTACTAGGGTTACATGCGTGTGCCACCACGCCATGCTTACCCCAGTCTGTTTTTGGTGTTTGGTTCTGAGTCAGGGTCTGTCCAAGTCACCAAGTTAGTTGCCCAGGCTGAGCTTGAATTTGTGAACTTTCTGTCAGCCTCCTGGAGTACTAGTTACAGGCCTGCATTATTGGACCTGACTTGGGCTGTTTTATTTATTGAACATTTATAAAGTATTTTAAAAAATCTGGTTTGTTATTGTACTGATTAATGTTTAGAGCAATATTAGACATGCCTAAAATTATTTTGAACTCACTGGCTAGTTTTAGTAAATATTTTGAGGCCATGTAATTCTTTTTGTATAGACACACATTAACTTGACAGGCAGGCTGGCCGTTCATTTGCTTGTTAGTCTATGTGAAGATAGGACTTATTTTATGTGTTTGAAAATGTAGACAGACGTAACGGAAGCAGTGGCAAATTGACCATTTTTTTTATGCAAAAACTGTTTCATCAATACTTCAAAGTAGAGCTGGCTGATGTTAATTGTTATTTTAACTTACATCTGTATATGTAAGATCTATAAAAATATAAAAAACTTAAATTTATATTTCTGCCAAATACTTGGTTTTATTAGAATTTTGTTAATAAAATGTGGAAAATTAAGGGTTACTACAATGTCAAGGCTAAATTATTAGAGTAGAAAACCTGTTACACCAAGTCTTTAAAGAATGATTACTGTTATTTGAGTTAATGCTTGGTAACTGCCTATTTTTCTTTTCTGTTTTCACTTGTTTCCATGAGAAAACTGAAGAAGCAGGGAATACGGTTCATTTAATTAGGATTATTTCTGTAGTGAAATATTCTGACACCCATTTGGAACTTTTATTGTAAAACAATTTCAAACACACAAAAAATAAAATTATATAATAAACTTTGAGCTTCAACAATTAGCAACTCATGCCAAATCTTATTTTATATATTCTAATTTCTTCCCCTTCCTGTATCATTTCGAAGCAAATCCTGTCATTTTACTCATAAAAAAGTCAGTATTGTACCTTTGAAAGGTAGCTCCTACAGCAGAAAACCTCACAGTTGAGATTGACTCCATTTTGGGCAAAGCATGGATGAGGTGGTAGAATTGGTAGAATTCAGGTGAGATAGCATGAAGGTTGTACATTCAAGTCCAAAGAGAAATTGGGATTACTGTGTTGTCATTCGTGTAGCTCTTGCGAGGTATGTCCGGTACATCTTTGTGTCTGCATGGAGCTGCGGCTGGTGATCATTGACGAGTAGGACCAAATCTCACAGATAGAACTGAGAATACCTGGTTGTCATTGGCAGCTTTTCTTACCATTAGGAAATTAAGGAGTTTTCTTGCACTCGTAGCATTTTGAGTGCCCTGAGAGCAGAATCATTGAACTAGAAAACATATATTGGGTTTTTATAGCCTCTTTTTTTTTTTTGTTAATTAAATGGGTAAAAACTTAATGGCATTTTAAATACCTATAGATATTTTTAGCAGCTCCATTTTTATTTCAGAAATAAAATCAGTGTTTGTGAGCTCATGAAGCTTATACATTTGTTTGTTGATTTACTGATTTAAAAGGCATTTATTACTTGAGCTTTTTGGTATGTAGCAGTTTTTGTCCTAGGCCCTAGGGCTTTAGAGATAAAAGATACTGTACTTTAAAGAGTTCACAGCCCAGTGGGCTGATGAATGAGTGAGTAGGCAGTTCCTCTTTGTCCTTGGTATGGGCTCTGTTGGGGAGCACAGAAGGCCTCCCTGTGACCAGGTGAGTCCTCAGAGTGGGCTGTCTGGGAGAAGGGCTCTCTGAGCTGGGGTTTGAAGGTGAATTAAGAGTTGGCTATGTACATGGGAGGGATGACTAAAGAAACTAGTACATAGGTTGTGGCTGTAAACAGTTAAGATCTGAGGGTCCAGTGAGATAAAGGCTGAAAGCTCTGCCAGGTCCTGCAGTACCTTGCTGTTTTTCCTGAAGGCTCTCCAAGGATTTTGACAAGAACTAACTGGCTAGATTTGTGCCATTGTTGGGTTATACTTGATGGAAATTAATAATTTTAATTACAGAGAGTAAATGAATGTGGCTTTTCACTTTTATTTACTGCTAAGTGTCAGCTCATGTCATCATTAAGCTTAATAGGAACTTAGTTACTAAGTATATTGAATATACTGTATAAAAAGATGTTTATAAAGCATGTAACACAATGCTAGGGATATAGTGAGTGCTCTGGGAGTTTGTTAATTGACCTGTGACATCTCTTGAATCCAAATTGGGTCTGAATTACCTAAGTTTAAATCTCCCCAGAAGTAACTTGCAGATTACTCAAATTTACGTAACAAAATGGAATAGACTAGTCCTGGAGAGAAGAGACCTCACTAAGTCAGCTTCTTACTTAACAAGATTACCAGTTGACTAAGAGGAAGACTGTCATCAGCAGCACATTACTGGAGGATTCATGAAGCTACAAGAGTTAGCACAGGGTAAAACATCTTTATTTTGTTCTTATGTAGCCTTGTTTTAGTTTTTATTTGTAAGTGGGGCATAAAGCTTTTATTTTGGAAATTTAGTATGGTTCTGCTTAAATGTTGACTATTTAGTGTGAAATGATGATTTTGTTAATACAGCTCCACATGGCAAAAATTCCTAAGCCAGACATGCCTGTAGCCCATCTAGTTGGCCGGCTGAGGCAGTAGATTGTGTGAGTCTGAGGCTCTTTTGGGCAACACAGCTAGACCCAGTCTCAAAAATAAAAATTCTTTACTGCATAGCTACTTCAGTGCATACTATATTTTTATCCCAAGAGGGATGATTAATTCATACTAAAAGTTTATGTCATACTGTGCTTGAAATGATAGTCAACATAATCATACTCGTTTGTGAGTAGCCTTGCTATTCTCATAGTTGTCTGTCTAGTTTGAAGTGATTTTAGTCATGAAAAATAGCACAGTGTCCAAAATACTCAGTGTTTTTCCTTCTTTCTTGAAGTTACTTATACTGAAGGAATTGCATATTTGCTGGTAAAAGGATAAAACTTATTTTTTAATGGACCACCTATGTGCACAAGATATCAACTAAGAGAATCTTACTAAGCATTTGAGAGTAGCAATTCTGAAATTGCTGTTTTTTAGAATAAGCACCTTCGTGATTACTTTCCTGTTTTGGCCTACTAACCATTACAAATTTACTGTAGCATTAAAGATAGTTATTTAGTAGTTTCTCTTTGTTCTGTGGTCAGCAGGGTTTCTTTTTGTCCAAAACCTTTGGTGTCAGTCAATTAGATGAACTACTTTTTTTCCTCTATGTCTTCCTATTGAAAATGCTCTAGTTTCTCACATAGTGAGTCAGGTGCCATGGAAATGTAAGTTTATTGTAGGTGTGATAATCAGCAAACAGGCCCTTGCGAGGTGGTCTCACGACAGCTGATGGTGCTCTCTGTTCTTGGGGCTGTATTTGTGCATAAACCTGAGTGTGGATGAGTGGTGCTTACATGCTGTTGTTTCATTTGGTAGGCCCAAGTCAGCTTGACAGTAAGCTGTCAGCAGTATTGCTTCCTTGGCACAAAAGAGCTCCTAGGAATTTTGCAAAGATAGCACAAACATCTTTTTTTTTTTTTTTTAAATGTGCATTTGTTAAACTAAGTACTTCACTATCGGTAAAGTTTTCTACCAATCGAAAATTTATTAGACTGCTATAAATAGGAAGAAGATATTTCACAGTGCATTTTTTGTTCTCCTAATGACATTCTCTAGTTACAAGAAAGGAAAAGTCAAAATTACAGCCTTTTGCTTTCGTCTTTACTCAGATTTACATAACTTTGCAGGGAATGGTGCTGCACACCTATAACCTCAGCGTTGTAGTGGGCAGGAGGGTTACACATTAGCCCAGCCTCCCCAACTTAATGGTTTAGGGAAAACTTGTATCAATGTCAAAATAACTAATGGGTGGAGATGTAGCTCATTGTGAAGGACCTGAGTTCAATTCTTGGTACCATGGGAACACCCCTCCACTCCCCAAACCCTACAAAGCTAAGTGGAATTATAGCATCCTAGGGAGATAGACCTTGTAAGTCATCTGCCTCACTCTGGAATAACTGTTTTTACTCATATTTTTCTATCTATATCTTTGTGTATCTGTATCTCATGTTGTGATTGTTTTCTTTAAAATTGTACCTAATAGTTTTACAAAACCTGGCTGTGATTGCTTCTTGTAGGTACATAAGACTATCAATGGCTTCAAGTTTGTACTGATTAAAATTTGTTACTAGGTTTGCTTTCTTATATTGCAAAGGATACCAAGTTTTTTTTTTAACCATTTTTAACAATTAGTGGCTCTTTTTAAATACACCTAGAAAGACAGCTAACTGCCTTTTTCTCATGATACTTTGAGAGTGGGAGTGTGCAAGGTTAGTAGTACTCAGTAGTTCTGATGAGTCTAAGGCAGGGCACATTCATAATCCAATCTCATTATAATCCAAAAGAGCGAGGAGGTGCTCATAAGAGTGCAGGGGACAGGGGAAAGAAGGGAGAGGAAGACACTAAGGGGAGAGTGGCAAGAGGAGGGAGGAAAAGGATATCAGTAAAAGTACTTGTAATAGCATTGCTGTATATATGACAGTGAAAACCTGTACTATGTGGTCATTTAATGTGGTTATTTTTATATGCCACATGGTTTTCTTCATGCTGAATACACCTTAATTCATCCTATTATCACAAAATCCCATAGGACAGGTCATAAGTTATTGTCTGTAAAATCACACATTTCAGATGGAGTCTGAGCTGAGTTGCTCATCTCCGTGGTGCAGCTTGGCGCCTACACAGAGCCAGCTTTTCGGCAGGAGCCGCTGACAGCCATTTAGATCTCATTCAGATGTCTTTGGGGCTAGGATCAAAGGTTCTGTATATTTATCCATTGGAACTACATATTTCTAGCAGTGCTTGAAAAATATGTATATTTTAAAGTTATACAGGTTGATGGTGTAGCTGGAAGTAGGGTGCTTGCCTAGCATGTGTGAGGCACTGTGTTGGACACACATGCCCCCACATACCCCCCCCCCCCACACACTTCACAGAGATACGCATCTAACGTGATATGATAATGAAGTAACACAACAAGAATTCTTCATTTTTTTTCTATTTTGGATGTAAAAGTTGTATTTCTGGAGATGTTTGATATTTTAGAGGTGAAAAATATCTCTTAAAGGACATGAGTTCTCAGATTGCTATACTGTTTCATTTTAAATGAATTTTCAATTTTCTAGTACTCAGCATCAATCCCAAATTACATACACTGTTTTGTGCTTAAAGTTTCATAAACAGAAACATTAACTACTAAACAGAAATGCATACTCTATATCCTTTACCCAAAGAAAAGGTACAAAATATAATTTGTATCTTGAGGGCACTAATGGCTAAAGGATCCCATCTATCAGAAGTGAGAGCTTCTGTCAACGTCTAGCTGAATGCATTTACTCTGATAATAAAAGAACATTTTGAGAGAAAGAGTTAAAGAAAGGAATTATTTTTTATACATTAACCATGCACTGAGCACTGCATTGACTGATTTACACTTATTATGTGTGCCTTATGTGTATTTATACATAGTAAGTCATAGGTACTATACTATTATACCCATTTTAAAAATGAGGAAACTGGGGCTTAGAATATTAGAAATAGCTCATAGGAATTTACCTGTCCAAACAAAGGAATGACATGGGAGGCATGGATGACAGAGTATGAGGCTTCAATTTTCTTTTTGCAAAAAGGGTGGCCTTTCCACGTGCAAGTGGAGAGAGGCACACGGAAAATGTGGTAGGTACCGACTTAAATCCCTAGGTCCTTCCCTCTGCCTTTTTTTATTGGCAGGATACACAATCTTCCCAGTAAGGTCTAAGGTATTGATCAGGGCCAAGTTTATCACAGCGTCATTATCTTTATCCCTCCTTTACCTTTCTGCCTTTGTCTGGTCACCTGGTCAGGTAAAGCGCGAAAATGTAAAGATCCGCCACCTTGAACAATGTGCCACTGCTACTGCTAGGTGATGCTCATAAGAAGAACTAGATAGTCTGTCAAAGTCATATAGCTAGGAGTGGTAGACTGGGAAAAGGATTCTCAAAGCACATGTTAGAAATCAGCATAAAACAGTCTTTTGGTGAAATCTTTGCTACTTATTTAACATGCAGTCTCTCATTTATCTGTGCTAGAACATAGCTCACATTGATTCTTTAAGAAATTCTTGACTATGCCTCCTCCCTGGCTAATTTGTAGTTACTCTACATTATTTTACACATGACTAAAATAGGTTTTTCCTTTTGTGATAATAGGCAATTGTGCTCATGTCCTTCACACTGAGCTAAGTCTCTGTCACTATTTTTTCTTTTGTTTTTATTTTGAGCCAGCATCTTGCTAAGTTGCTAAATAGGTCAGGCTGGACTTGAACTTATGACCTTCCTGCCTCAGCTTCCCAGAGAGGTACACTTATAGAATGGTGCCACCATGATTGCTTATTTATTTTGTTTTAATAGTTAATTCCTGTTATTTATTTTTTCTTCTTCTCAGTACTGGGATTGAACCAGTGGCCTTTATACCAAGCTACATCCCTAGCCCTGATTTTGATGTTTGAGATGAGGTTTCTCTAAATTGCTCAAACTGGGCTTGAGCTTGTGATTCTTGTGTCTCAGTCTCCCTGAGTGCTGGGATTCCAGGTGTGGGCTGCCATGCCTGGTTATAATGCTATATTTTTAAAAGTATAAATATCTCACATAAAAAGTGAATTCAAACTTTTTAGACCTTTAGCTCTCCTTGCTTCTGATTTTGCCTTTTTAGTTCCTTTTAAGTTAGAAATCTGTTTTTTTTTTTTTTCCCTAGGACAAACTATTATGTTTAACTTACTTTGGAAGATAAAATAAAAAAAATGCTGTCTAGAAACATTAGCGGTTTTAGCTGGAAAAAGAAGGAATAAAAAATTTTGTTTGCTGAATCTGTTTTGTTGAAAATATTTTCAGTCACACACATCAGCAATGACAAGTGAATACTTCTTTCCTTCTGCAAAATTAATTTTGTGCCCAGGGATTTTAGATTTAAGTTGTTTTTTGTTGCAGTTTTTTTGTCCTAAGTAAAGATTATTAGGTAACTCTTTGAAGATGAGAAATTGATTTCCACTGGAGATGGCCTTTCAGAACTCTTTATTGTAAAATATTCTCCTTGAGGCAATAAAATTCCCAGTTAATAGTTTTGTCAGATCACTTAATGTGGCAACCTCATGATTGTAGGATTTAACTCTCCTTGGTTAATTTCTACTCTTACTTATTGCCTTTTAAGTAGGTTTGTTTGGGTGAAACTGCTTGATTTCCTTTGCATCTGAGGTAGGATGTTGAGGTGAGGATGATACATGTAATTTCTGTCCTGATCATAGCAGGCACTTAGGCAGGCTTTTCTCTAAGAGGTTTCTTCTTTCCTTGGATGAAATACAAGATACTGTGAGAGAGCTGCTATTTAAGAGAACCTGGCTCTGAAAAGTTTTTTCAAATCTCTAATGGGCTTCTGATACGTAGAATGTCCTATTGAAGGTCAATTCAGGAATGCAGCTGTGAATCCTCAGTGGGCATACATGCTGGTGAAGGCCCCGCATAGCGTGATTTTGCTAATCTAGGAGAAGCTGGAGAACTGGCCGAAGAGTGGGCATCAGAACGTGGTCGGGACAGGCAGTGGCTGAAGTGTGGTAGAAGGTGCGCTCTGGGGAAATCGTATGTGGGTTATTGAGCAGAGACAGTGGGTCCACCACACTGGGTCATTCCTCCTGCTCAGCTAAGGAGAGCTAACTGAGAGTTGGTGGCACTTTCTGAGTTCTTAACTCCAGCATTCTAGGTTTTAGTGCTTGACTCCACTTTTGATGAAGTTCTAGGTTTTAAAAAGGAGCCTTGTGCTCTGATGATGTTGAGGCTGTTTTCATTTCCCTGAGTCTTAAGTGTTTGGCTCAGAAGGAAGTACATCTCCTCCTCTTCCTCCTCAACCTTCTCCCCCATGTTCCCCTTCTCTTTCCTCTTCCTCCCTCCTTCTTCTTTCTTCTTCCATCCACTTTCTCCTCCTTATTCCTTTTCTTGTTTGGTCTTTTAAGGTCTTTAGCCTCCTGGGTGACAGACCCACTTTTCTCCCCATTATGTTCTTCAGAAGACTGTACAGGGCCTGTGCTAGATTAGGAGATGTGGCCTTGTTAAAGGCAGATTTGTCTGTCTTATATAGAAGTTTTTCATTCTCTAAAAATCATGCTTTGTTAGTATAAATTGAACAAGAGGCTCAATTTGACTGGCATCTGATGTTTGCTAAATAACTATAGGCTGAATGATTGAAATCTGTATAAATTGGAGTTAGGAAAGTTTCTAATTACTGAGTTAAAAATTTTTGGTGTCAGTCATTATTTACACTGGATTATTATTTCCAAGGTGAATTCGGTATTAACAACAGTTTAGCAGTAACTGGAAGTACTTCTATGTGCAGTCTAGGACAACATTAGGCAATGTTAACGGATGCATTGTCAAATTTATCATACTGAATAGTTCTTGTTTCTTAAGCATTGTGTGGACTTGGACAAGAATTTAAATAACACTAAAAATAATGAAATTTGATTCAGAACTGAAAAATTGTTCTCTTTTACAATCTTCTATTGCTGTGTTAGCTATGAATGGGATATTGTAGTCTTTCTTTTTTATTTTTTTCCTTTTCTGCTCGTATTATTGATATGTATAAGTGCAAAACATAAAGTTTACATTGATCTTGAGTATTTGTGCATATACATATCATGGCAAAGTTACAAATCCTTCTCTCTCTTTGAATCTTCCGCCTTCCCCTTCAGTTCCATTATTTCCCACATTAAGATCTATGAAATACCCATCAACAGACCAGTGGCTACACAAACTGGTATTTATACACAATGGAATACTATGCATCTGTAAAGTCCAACAGCTTGGAGGCTTTTGCAGACAAATGGAAGAAACTTGAGAACATTATGCTTAGTGAAATAAGTCAGAAGCAGAAGGTGAAACATTGAATGGTCTCTCTGATATGACAAACCCAGATCACAATTACCTCATGAAACTTAAAAAGAAAAAGAAAGTGAACCAGGGGGGTAGGGAGGGAGGGATGGTGGGATGGGTAGGTAGAGGGACAAAAGGAGAGTGGGAAAGTCCTTGTCACCTAAACAAGATACATATGTGCACAATATGCTAAACTTCATTGTAAACCTTAAATTTTGCACTTATACATACCAATAAAATGGGAAAAAATCTATGAAATAATTGTGATTTGAACTTAAAAAATAATGCTTAAATTCATATGGAACCAAGGGAAACCAACAACAGCCAAAGCAATCTGGAGTAACAGATTAAAGCAGGAGACATTACAATGCCAGACATCAAGTTATACTATAAAGCAGTAGTTGTAAAAACAATATTGTACTGTCACAAAAACAGACAGATACACCAATGATTCATTTCATTAAGCATGATGGTGTCAAGTTGCCTCCATTTACCTACAAAAGCCTCATGTGTCTTTATAAATGAGCAGTATTCTGTTGTGTATAATACCACAATTTATGTGTCTATTGGTCTGTTGATGGGTATTTTGGTGTCTTCCACATTTTAGCTATTGTTAGCTGTGCCGCAGTGAACGTGGAATACATATATCTCTGTTATGTGTTGTTTTTAACTTTTTGGGGAAAATTCTCAGAAGAGGTGTCACTAGATCGAACGGGATATTTATTTCCAATCTTTTGAGAGACTTCCATACTTGCTTTCGAGAGTGGTTGTAGGTTGTACCAGTTTATAACTGGTACAACCAGCAGTGCAGGAGGGTTCCTTTTCCCCCACAGCCTCGCCAGTACTGATTTCTGTTTGTGTTCTTGATATGGGCCAATCTCTCTGGAGTTAGAAGGTATCTTAGTGATGTTTTGATTTGCATTTTTCTTTTGACTAAGAATGTTGAACATCTTTTCATGTATTTATTGGCCACTTGAACTTCTTCAACTGATACCTGCCTATTCATTTCTTTGGCCCATTTTTCAATAGGGTCCTTGATTTTGAGGGCCTTCCTTTTGCTCAGTTCCCTGTGTATTCTGGTTATGAGCCTCCTATCTGAGGTGTTGGTGGTGAATATTTTTTCCCAGTCTGTCGGTTCTCTTTTTACACTGTTGATAATTTCCTTTGTCATGTAGAAACTTTTTAATTTGATGTAATTCCATTTGTTAATGATAGGGGCTATGTTTTTGCTTTTGGCATCTTACTAAGGAAGTCTTTGCCTACCCCTATGTCTTTTAGATATTTGCCTAATTTGTCTTCTAGGAGGTTCAGTGTTTCACTTTTAATGTCTAGGTCTTTGATCCACTTTGATTTGATTTTGGTGCATGGTGACAGGTGTGTGTCTAGATTCATTATTCTGCATGTGGATTTCCAATTTTCCTAGAACCATTTCTTGAAGAGGCTATTCTTTTTTCATTGTATGCTTTTGGCTCCTTTATTGAAGATTAGGTAGCTGAAGGTGTTTTAGTTTGTCTCTGTATCCTTAGTTCTATTCCATTGGTGTATCTGTCTGTTTTTGTGACAGTACAATATTGTTTTTACAACTATTGCTCTATAGTATAACTTGATGTCTGGCATTGTAATGTCTCCTGCTTTAATCTGTTACTCCAGATTGCTTTGGCTGTTGTTGGTCTCCCTTGGTTCCATATGAATTTAAGCATTATTTTTTTAAGTTCAATGAAAGAAATTGTTGGTATTTAGATAAGAATTGCATTGAACCTGTATATTGTTTTTGATTATTTGATTCTACCTATCCCAGAACAGAGGATGTCTTTCCAACTTCTTTCTTCAGTGTTATGTAGTTTTTTTTTTATATATGTCTTTCACTTCCTCGGTTAGGTATACTCCTAGGTATTTAATTTTTTTGCTGGGCTATTGAGAATGAGATTATTTTTCTGGGCTCTGTCTCAGTTCATTTTTTGTGTAGTTTTCTATATTGATTTTTAAAATTCTTTGTAGCCTGTGATTTGGCTGAATTTGTTTATTATTTTCAAGAGTTTCATAGTGGAGTTTTTGGGGTCTTTTATGTAGATTATCATATTATCTACATATAAGGACAATTTGAGTTCCTCCTTTCCAATGCGAATTCCCTTTGCTTCATTTTCTTGCCTGATTGCTATGGCAAGTGTTACAAGTATTATGAAGAATAAGAGTGGTGAGAGTGGACAGCCTTGTTATGTTTCTGATTCGAGAGGAAACACTTTCAATTTCTGTCCATTTTACTATAATATTTGCAGTAGGTTTGGCATCTATGGCTTCTATGAGTTTGAGATAAGGCCCTGCTATTCCTATTTTTCTCAGAGTATTTATCATGAAGAGGTGTGCATTAATTGAGATGATCATGTAGTTTTTTTTTTTTTTTTTGCTTTTTTGTGATTTACGTATGTTGGACCAGCTTTTCATCCCAGGAATGAAGCCCATTCGATCATGGTGTATTAACTTTCTGATTATTTGTTGGATTCTATTTGCCAGAATCTTATGAAGAATTTTTGCATATATACTCACTAAGGATATTGGTCTATAATTTTCTTTCCTGGTTAAGTCTTTGTCTGGTTTTGGGACTAGGGTGATGCTAGCCTCCAGAAATTAGTTTGTAGTATTCCTTCTCTTTCAACTTCATGGAACAGTTTGAGAAAAATTTGGGTGAGTTCTTCCCTGCAATAGTGAAAAAATTCTGCTGTGAATCCATCTGATCCTTGGCTTTTATTTGTAAGTAGAACTTTTACTACTGCTTCAAATTCTGTGTGTAAGGGGGTTGTTTATGATTTTTATGCCTACACCTATGTCTTGTAGATATTTGCCTAATTTGTCTTCTAGAAGGTTCAGTGTTTCAGTTTTAATATATAGGTCTTTGATCCACTTTGATTTGATTATGGTGATGGTGACGGCTGTGTGTCTAGATTCATTCTTCTGCATGTGGATGTCTGGTTTTCCCAGCACTGTTTATTGAACAGGCTGTCCTTTTTCCAGTATATGCTTTAGGCTCCTTTATTGACAAATAAGTAATTGAGGGTATTTGAGTTTGTCTCTGCATCCTCAATTCTGTTGCGCTGGTCTATCTGTCTGTTTTTGTGCCAGTATCAAATTGCTTTTATGACTATTGCTTTATAATATAGCCTTATGTTTAGTTTTGTAATAACTTCTGCCTTGGTCTTGTTACTCAGACACCAAAAGCAAAAGAAAATGTCCCCAGTATTAATAAATGGGATCATATCAAATTAAAAAGTTTCTGCACAGCAAAGGAAATTATCAACACTATAAAAAGAGAACTCACAGACTGGAAAAAAATATTCACCTCTGATAGGAGACTCATAACCAAAATATACAGGGAACTGAAGAAATGTAAGCCCCCCCCCCCCCAAATCAAGGACCCTATTGAAAAATGGGCAAAAGAAATGAAGAGGCAGTTCACTGATGAAGGAGTTCAAATGGCCGATAAATACATGAAGAGGTGTTCAGCATCCCTAGCCATAAGAAAAATGCAAATCGAAACAATGCTAAGATACCATCTCACTCCAGAGAGATTGGCCCATATCAAGAACATGAACAGCAATCAGTGCTGTTGAGGCTAGGGGACAAAGGTACCCTCCTGCACTGTTGGGGGGAATGTAAATTGGTCCAACCACTATGGAAAGCAGTATGGAGGTTTCTCAAGAGATTGGAAATAAATATCCCTTTGGATCCAGCGATACCTCTTCTGGGAATATTCCCAGAAGAGTTAAAAACAACACATAACAGAGATACATGCATACCCATGTTCATAGCAGCACAACTAACATCAGCTAAAATGTGGAAGACACCAAAATACCCATCAACAGACCAATGGATACACAAACTGTGGTATTTATACACAATGGAATGCTATGCATCTGTAGAGTCAGATGGGTTGGAGGCTTCTTTAGGCAAATGGAGACAACTTGAGACCATCATGCTTAGTGATGTTAGCCAAAAGCAGAAGGTGAAATATCAAATGGTTTCTTTGATATGAGAAACCCAGATTGCAATTGTCTCACAGAACTTAAAGTGGAAAATAATGGGAACTCGTGGAGGGGTTTGGGGGAGGGTCCGAAAGAGAGAGAGGAAGGTCTTGTAACGTTGCCAAGGTATGTATGTGCACAGAATGCTCGAGATGAATATAAACTTTAAATTTTGCACTTATATGTGTCAACAAAATGGGAAAAAAGTTTTTTTTTAATGTCTGCTTTATTCAATTTTGGTATTTTATATGTGTCTAGAAAGTCATCCATTTCTAACCATTTCTCTAGTTAGAATATAGATGTTCAAGTTAATTTTTCATAATATTTTGAATTTCTGCAGTCTGTTGTAATTTCACCCTTTTAGTTTCTGAGTGTATTAATTTGTGCTTTTTCTTTCCTTCTTTTGGTGAGTTTAGTTAGAGGTTTGTCAATCTTGTTTATTCTCTTGAAGAACCAGCTGTTTGACTCATTATAATCTTCTATATTGTCTTTTTAATTTCAATCTCATTAATTTCAGATCTGATCTTTGTAATTTCTTTTCTTCTACTGTCTTTTGGCTTAGATTGCTCTTGTTTCTCTAGGGCGTTAAGCTGCATCATTAATGTGTTTCTTTGTGATTGTTCGGTTGTTTTGATAGTGCAATATGGCTGTGAATTTTTCTTTAAGTAATGCTTTTATTGCATCCTATAGATTCTGATATGTTGTACTTCCTTCATTATTCAAGTCTATAAAGTTTTTGATATCTTCTGCCATCCATTGTTTTGTGAGTAGTAAGTTGTTTAGTCTCCATGTATTTGTGTATTTTCTTCTGTTTCTTTTGCTGTTAAGTTCCAGCTCTATTCTATGGCCTGAAAGTATACAAGGACTTATTTATTTAAACCTGACTTATGATGTAGAATATGGTCTTTTTTAGAAAATGTTCAGTGTGCTGCTGAGAAGAACGTGTATTCTGTTGATGTTGGATGTAAAACTGTAAACATCTGTTAGGTCCAAGTTTTCTTTAGTGTTCTTTATCTGCTGTATATATTTGGATTTTCTGTTTGTTTGATCTATCTGTCTGTAATAGTGGAGTATTAAAGTCCCCTACTCTAATTGTATGGAGTTTATATGTCCTTTCAGGTCTAATAATTTTTGCTTTACATAATTGGGTGCTCCAGAGTTGGGAGTGCATATATTAATAATTGTGAGCTCTTCCTGTTCTCTTCTTCTCTTAAGCAGTATATGGTGACCGTCTATGTCTCTCCTAATCTTTTTTGTTTTGAAAAAACCTGATGAGTCTGAAACTAATGTAGCTGCTCCTGCTTGCTTCTTGGGCTCTGCTGCATGAAATACTGAATTCTATTCTTTTATTTTCAGTTCCTGAATTTCCTTGTGGGTGAAGTGTGTCTCTTGTAAGCAGCAACTTATGGTTTCTGTTGTTCAGTCCAGTCAGCCAGTCCATGTCTTTAGTAGTTGAGTTGAGGCCATTCACATTCAGAGTAATTATTGAGGTATGTTTGGTATGTCCTGCCATTGTTACGGTTTTCAACATTATTTACTACACTTACTTTCTTCTCAGCTCATTCTCCTATGTCTGTTGTCTCTTTTTCTCTGGGCTCTTTGGTGTCATTAACCTCTCTTTTGCTTTTTAATTTTCCTTTTAGTATTCTCTGCAGTGCTGCCTCAGTGGCTGCAAATTTCTTTATGCTTTCTATATCATGGAAATTTTTAATTTCTCCCTCTAATTTAAAAGATAATTTTGCTGGATATAGTAGTCTGGGTTGGCATTTATATTCTGTTAGTACTTGAATGATATTGGTCCATGATCTCCTGTCTTTTAGGGTCTGGGTTGAGAAGTCTGCAGTTATCCTGATGGGCTCATTTTAGTAAGTCATCCTTTGTTTTTCTTTTACAATTTTTAATATTTTTTCTTTATGTTGGGTCTCTAGTATTTTAATTATGATGTGTGGTGATGAGGTTCTCTTCTGATCAGAGTTGTTTAGTGTTCCATGTGCTTGCAGTAGTTGAATGTTCATTTCGTTCCTTACATTTAGGAAATTTTCTTCCATAATTTCATTGAATATGTCCTTTAAGTCTTTTGTTCTGTCCTCAGTTTTCTCCTGTACCCCTGTAATTCTGAGGTTGTTTCTCTTTGAGTCATCCATCAGCTATTGTAACTATTTTGTTTCTTTTGTTTTGCATTCTTTATGGCCTGTATGTTCCAGCTCAACCATTTTATCCTCTAGCTCTGATACTCTGTTTTCAAAATGTTTGAACTAGTTACTTATTTTTTCCTGTGTGTTTTTCACATCCTGAAGGTCTGCTTTGAGTATCTTTATATCTCTTGTGTATTCTTCTCTAATTTCTTGTATTGCCTTCATTATCTTCTGGTATATATTGTCTTTGTTTTCCTCTAATTTCTTGTCAATGTTTGCTGGTGCATATGTATGTCCTGGCATAGCTCTTGCATTTCCTGTTTCATTTCCCATTTCATTTACTGTTTTAATTTCTATTTCATTTTCTGTTTCAATTCCAAGTATTTCTGGGCCCAGAAATTGTTATCTTTTTTTCCTTTTTTGTCTTTGGATTCTGCTATTTCAAGATCTCTGCTATCATTTCTGGGTTGGGAAGTCTCTCTGTAGGAGATTTATTGCCACATTTCCTCATGGTTCTGTTATAGTAAGTTGAGGCTCCAGTATTGTTGATGGACTCTTTCTTTTTTCGAGATTCTTAAATTAGACTCTTTCTGTTTAAAGTGTTACCTGGCTGTCTCTGGCACATAGGAGAGTCAGGACACTGAAATGCCCAGTCCCATAGAGCTCCCCGGTGCAGGCGGAGCTCTGGCAGCGGCTACTTGGCTGTCTGTGGCCCGCAAGAGGGAAGGGCACTGAAAGGCCCAGTCCTGTGAACTCCCAGTTACAGGCAGGGCACTGGCCGCAGCTACCTGGCTGTCTCTGGAACACAGCTGTTGTCTTTCTTATTTCCTCACGAAAGATTCACCTCTGGTTCTCTGGAGTTTCCTGCCAAGTCATTGTCCTTCTTGCTTGGAATGTGAGGGAGGATGTTAGAAAAGACAAGGCCATAGTGATGAAGGGAGAGAGTACCAGAGAAAAGTGGCAGGACTTGGACCATGAATGGCACGCTGACGCTCCCCTATAGAAAGCTGCGCTGCTGTCTCTTGGACACTTTAATCACTGTGACAAATCATTAGCATTAGTTTATAGCCCTGTCTCTCTCAACAAAAATAAATCCAAGCTATTTAACCTCTGTGTGACTTTATTCACCTGGTTTTGTCACTTATGCCTGAAGCTGCGTTTTCCTTAAGACAGTGATTTTATCTAAGAGAATGACATAATTTTGTGATGGATCTGATTTCATGTGACATATTTGGCAAATGATTTTCTTAATATTTATTCAGTTGTTTTAAACTATGAGTTTTGAACTAAGAATATCTTCTTTTATATTTTTCCTGTAGCATTGCCCTACATAATTTTTTTCTAATAATTTTGTTTTAACTTTTCCTAATTTTTATCTTCCTTTCCTAAAGTTAATACAGATATTTGTCATTTAGTGTAAGTTTATGACTATTTCATATTTCTAGGATATAAATATATAATGACATGTTTATGTAGGTATGGATCATGTAATTTACTTATAATATTGATGACATAGGATATATATAAAATACATACATTAAATTTCTTAGTGGACTACCCATGTGATACTCAGGAAGCTCTGTGTTTCCAGAAGTCTGCAGGTGCTAATTTAAATATGAACAAAAAAAAAACCCCATCAGTGTGAAAAAGTTGCTCTAGTATAAGTCACTTCAAGCCTTTATGTCCACTGTGAATGAGAGAACTGACAGTAAGTTTAAGATCAGTTAAAGTAAGGACTTATGGGCAGGAAACACCATATCAAAAGATGGAAATAAGTGGCTGTCCTGCATTAATTAACTCTAGCAGTGTCCATGATATTTAATATACTGTCAGGAGCGGTCATATTTTACCTACTTGTGTTTTTGTGACAAATTTATTAAGATATAATTTGCATAACATAGAAAAACCCATTTAAAAATACCTTCAATTGAAAGTTTTTTTAGTATATTCACCAAGTTATGTGACCATCCCACAATCAATTTAAAAATGTTTCATCACCATTTGTGGTGGTACATGCATTTAATCCCATGCATTTAATATTCAGAAGTCTGAGGCAGGAGGGTCATAAGTTGAAGTCTATTAGGGACAATTTAGCAAGGCTTTTTCTCAAAATGTATAAATAAATAAATCAACTAGGATTAAAAAAAAAAGGACTGAGTGTGTACCTATTGCAGAATGCATCTAGGTTCAATCCCCAGTACCATCAAGTACCTCCAAAAAGTCACCTTAAAAAGAAATTTCATATCAACTTCCCAAAATTCTTTTTCCATGGGACCCCGTGACAAGCACTAATTCCTTTCTGCCCCTCTGGATTTGCCTCTTCTAGACATTTCATGTGAACGAAATCATGTATTTTCTGGTCTTTTAAAATTATGCTTTGACTTAGCATAATGTTTTCACATTTTATTTATATTGTAGTTTATATCAATATTTTGTTTCTCATCACCATATAGAATTTCACTATTTCTTCATTTTGAAAGGAGAAAGGATTTATTTTGGCTCATGGCTTCAGAGGTCTCAGTCCATGGTCAGGTGGTTCCATTCCTTCAGGCCTGTAGAATGCCAGACTTCGTGGTGAAGGCCATGGCACAGAAAAGCTGTTCACTGCATGGCATCTAGAAGGCATAGGGAAAAGAGCCAGTGAGGAGGGATCAGAGCCTAGGTGCAGCTGCTAAGATCATCTCTGAGCAGTTTACTTCCCTCCTAATAATTTAGGACCTACCTCCTAATAGACCATTCAGTTTTAAACTTGTTAGTCCATTGATGAGATTAGTGTCCTATAATCCTCTATTGTGGTTTAGATCTAGAATATTCCCCAAAAGTCTCATGTATTTCAATGTTATAGATTGTCTGTGAAACCGTGTGCTATTGGGAGATGGGGCCTGGTCTGGAGGGGTAGATTACCGTCATGTAAATTGGATTATAGGCATGTAATGGGGGTTTACCACACCTTCCACACCTGGATCCAGGAGGGGCTGATCACTTGGATGAGACCTGGAAGGATGTATAAGCTGCTTCCTGCCTTCCTTGGAGGACTAGTCCCACTAGTCCCAACTTGCCTTGACTTGGCTTCCTGTTTGTAATGCTAAGGAGCTGCTACCACCTCTGCCTCAGCCATGTACTTCCACTGTTGCTGGCCAGCCCTGAATGGACTGTGATCTTCTAAAACTGTGAGCTAAAATAAACCTTTCCTCCCCTAAATTTGTGGATGTCAGCTATTGTGTCACAGAAACGTAAAAGTAACTAAGACACTCTCTTTACTTATAGATGTCTCTTAATCCAGTAAAGCTGACAATCTTGATCCATTATTACATATAGTTTTTACATCCAGGATTATTGATAATAATCAAACATTGGAACCAACCCAAAGATGTATTGAGGCATGAATAGGTTTAACGAAATGTGGTATACACATCCCACTGGCCTATTTTTTAGCTTTGTTTTTTCCAATTTTTTTGTGATACACAATACTTCCATTAAATTTGAATATTTTGTGCACATACATATTGCATTAATTTCACGTTCTTTTCCTCTCCCCCCTTGGATACACCCCACCCCACCTAGATCTCCTCTGAAATTTCATTATTTATTCCATGTGTTTTGATAGATATATGGAGTCTTCTCATTCTTTAGCTGTTATAAGCAATGTTGCTATGAACATTTGTGTAAAACTTTTTGTCTGAATGTGTGTAAAAACACACCCACCAAAGATCAGAATGCATGCCAGGAAACAATACTTATCCTTACTACCTGCAGTAGGACACTGGCACTTTGCTTTATTTCTTTTTCTAGAGTGTCCTATCCATGGTGCACCAAACTGATTTCAGAACTCCTTCCTCATCTGTGAAAGTAAAACTTGTTTTACATTTGAAATATATTTTTTTTCCAGAACACTGATTTTTAATATAATGGTCTTTTTTTTTGAGATAGGGTCTCATTTTGAAGTCCATACTGGTTCCAAACTCAATAGGCTGACCTTGTACATATGGCTGAGTGCTGGGATTGCAGGAGTATGCTACCACCCCTGGCTAATATGGTGTTGGGGAATCAAATCCAGGGCCTTGAGCTTGCTAGGCAAGTGCTTTAACTATGCCCCCACCCTGGCCACTTAATATAATTTTTAATGACAGTTTTGTTGAGATTTTATATATAGTTTATAGTTATTCTCACCTCAGTATATTGGCCTTTAATATTTGAATTCTTCACAAATTCTTTTTTCAGCTGCTGTTGCTTTTTTGTTTTGCCTTTTTTTTTTTTTTTTTTTGGTGTTGGGCATTGATCCCAGCGACTTGTGCGTGCTTAGCAAGCACTAATACCCTGAACTACATCTCTACCTTTTATTTTTTTTACATTTTATTTGAGACTCCAAGTTGCCCAATTGGCCTTAAACTCTTGTTTCATACTCAGATTTCTATCAATACCGCTCTGGCTCCGGTGTTAGTTGCACCCTTCAGTTTAGTGCAAGAACTCCCATATTCTTGCAGTGGATTCCTGTATTTAATAAATATTTTAACACTTAATCAATGAACCATGTGTTCCTGAATTTCCAACAGTTCTCAACAAACATTCTTTCCAAAATCTGTCATTCTAAAATTGATTGTTTGTGTTATTTCTCTTTCTCAAGAAATAATTAGGCTAGAGATGTCCATATGCCTTTATTTTTGCATCACGTGTTCACAGTAGAGCATGTTCAGGAAGGAAAAATCTCCAAGTGAAGATGGTATTCTTTCTACTGCTGGTAGTTTGTGTGTGTGTGTGTGTGTGTGTGTTGTGTGTGTGTGTGTGTGTGTGTGTGTGTGTAGGTATTTTTCAGGCATCACATCTCCAGAAAGTTCACTCTTAGTCTTCCCATTTTACTTAATGAAGGAACAGCTGTCCTTAACCTTACACGTTCTTGCCCTTGTGCACTTTGGTGTTTCTGCTATGTCTGAGCCATTAATCATTACTGTGCCTTTTTATAGCTACTGTTCTCTGCAGCGTGTTTTCACTAGAACTAGAGAGTCTTGATTTCTCTTTTTTGTCATCCTATCTTTGAATAATGAAGGAACTGAGAGAGTTAGGAAATATTTAATAGACCTTGATTCTTATCCCATGTCTTATGAATTTTAACTTGCAAGTTCTGCAGTTAAAGTTTTTCTGGTGGTTCTTTCATATTTCAGATTAAGGCTCAGTAACTGTTTTGCTCTGTATTAATGCTGCATGTGTGTGTGTTAGAATTATTTCCTGTGATTTAATTTGTGAGTTGACATTCTTTTAGTTTGTTTCACAAATGTATATTGAGGCAGTGGTAAGTGTTTTTCTGGGCTTTTGGGATACATTAGTGAATAGAACCCATGTTGTAACAGGTCAAGGGAGATGTAGTAAGTGATAAGTTAAAATGTGTTAGCTGGTATTAAGTACTCTGGAAAACAAAAAATATACCATGGTAATGAAAATGTGTTACTTTCTCATTGCTGCAACCAAATGCCCAACAATTAAAGGGAGGAGAGATTTATTTAGCTCACAGTTTCAAAAGGTCTGTCACACACAAGGTTCATTGATGGGGCAGCCAACGACGGTGAACATGGCAGAGACAGAGGCTGGAGAGCTGCTTGTTGCATTGCAGACAGAAGCCAAGTGAAGTAGGAGCCAGGTGAAGTTTGCAGTCTGACTAGGCTAGTGCTTTCTAAGGAAGAAGCTGTGACAGTAAGGAAGTTTCTTCCTTACTTTACTTAATTCCAGTTTGCAGTTGGGCCATCCCCTCACCCATCCTCCAGGGTGGGTGCCCCTCTCTCACTTCTTGGCCTATGAGTTACCAACACACACCTGAAAACTCTGCTCTGGGTGTCTCCAGTCGCAACAAGTTGATGCAGTATTTCTAGGTCAAACCTCAAGCATTTATCCTTTCCAGCCAGGCTCTAACCTCTCAGTAGCACACAGTTCCAAATATATGAGGCTTTTGCGAGGAGGGGGGCCACTCAAGATCCAATCCATAGCAGAAGATGAGAACACAAGTTGTAATTTCATGTGCATAGATGTTTGTGTGTGTGTATATATATATACATATATATATATAAAATGCAATTATATAAAATTTATTTTGAGCACTGGGGATTGGTTCTGAAGCCTTGTGTGTGGGAGGCAAGCACTCTACCACTGAAAGATGCTCTCAGCCCCAGGGGTGTAATCTTTAACAGGGTGATACACCAGGCTTTAGAGAAGGTCACACTGGGATAACCCTTGAAGGAAGTGGAAAATGACCATGTAGGTATTTCAGGAAGAACATTCCAGGAGGAAAGACGGGCCAAATGATGAATCCAAGTCCAGACAGTGTATGTCTTTTGGTATAAATAAGAATACGAATATTTACCCCAAGGAAAACTGGTAGTGGAAGGTCGTTGGATACCGAAGAGCAATGTGTTTAGTCATTTATATCTCTGGCCATGCTTTCAGTTTATTCTGTACTCTCACAATATCTGATTAGCTCACTCGTAAGATCATTACCGATTTTTTACTGTGGTGTCTGACTTTAATTTATTCCCTTTCTTTTTCTAGTCTCACAATATAATGCATTTGGTTTATTTATTTATTTTTTTTTGCAAGGCAGTGTTACATTTTTGCTCTTAAGTGTTCTTCTGTTTTATTTTTAGCACTACATGGTTATAGATTACTCTTTTTGTGTGGTTGGTAGATATTTTTAGTGTTAACCTGCCATAAAGCTCCTGAAGGAGCGGGTACTGTCTCCTGTACCCATGAGATGAGAGGTGCACTTCTCAGCTGTCTTTGAATATTCCCTGTTTCACAAATGAAGAAAATAGCTTGAACCATGTTACAGCAATTTAATTAGTTATCTAAGAGGAAAAATAAGATGAAATTGAAGTTGAGAAACTATCTTAAGAACTTATACAAATAGTCTCACCAATCATTTTTCACAGTTGTTTTGAGTAGATGTTTGCTTCCTCACAAATAGGGGAAAAGTTCTGTTCTTCTTTCTCTGCCCTGTAGATATTACATATTTTAAGTTATGTAGCCAAATGTATTTCAAATTCATTTATCAGTGTTGGCTCAAAAAGATAGGAGAAGCACAGGTCTGGAAATTTTAAGAAGAGTAAGTGGAATGCATAAGTTGTACTCTGTTATGGCAACAGTAGTGCTTTCAGCAATCAGCAAGGTAACTTTTATTGAGTTATTGTCAGATAACAGTTGTCAAAGTTGTTTTGAATTCATAAGTGAGCACAAACTATGCACCAAGTATTGTGAATACCAAAGGCCAAGGTACTGGGGTGACATTGGGAGTGGTGTGGCTGGATGGTGTGGACCTTAAGGAGCGAGGGATATGAGTTTCTGTGCTTTACATATATTCAACTGTCATGCCGATACCCTTGTTTCTATTTAATAAATGCAGAAACTGAAGCACAGAGAGCTTAAATAACTTGCCTAATATCTTTTAATTCAGGAAGGGGATTCAGAAGATACAAGTCCTGCGCATATGCACTTTGACTAAAGCGGAATGTCTGTGCAGAGGGAGAGACAGCATGTAGCTCTGGGGCTCCACCAGCCTGTCGTAATGAGACAGTGGCTCCTTGTGATTTTATTTGTTCATCTGCTGTGTTTCTGGTGCCAAGAGTCATGTTCTATGACATGAAATTGTTGCTGTAGAGAGTTACATTTGTGCCAGTGAAGAAAGAATGGTGAGACTAGCAGCTTTATTCCATTTGTATATTCAGACGTGGTACCATGATGCCAATTAGAAGTCTCTAAGGTTTTTTTTTTTTCCTGGTATGCAGGTATATTTGATATAATTCTGAGTCCAGGGGAGGTGTTTGTGTGGTTCTGACTACTTTACTAGACCTGGTTTGGGTGTTCTAGAAGACTTCAGTGAGGATCTTACATCCTCTCTTCCTCATTTAGAGTAGCAGTTATTCCTTCTGTTTCCAGATGTTGGGCTCATCAGGTTATAAAATTTGCCTGTTGTAAGTAATAATTATCTTTCAGACTGTAGCTGACTACAGCCTTACCTTGCCATAATATATGCACAGGTCTGTGCACATATGTAGACGCCAGCATCACTGGATGTACTGTGGGTAGTGTGAATTGATGGTGGAGTTTTTCTCCTTCCTAAAATGTCTCTGGGTATTTCGTGTTTTCAGAGATGATTTAGGATCAGTGTATTTTAGATAGTCCTTTCACTTTTCTGGGAGAGTATTTAGTGCTAAGGATTAGTAGGGGACAAGCTTGATCTTTTTATGACAGGGGCTAATAGTGACTAGCTAGTAGCTCATTGATTACCTTTATCTAACAAAATAATTTCATTACTTTGCTACTCTTTAGATTTTTTCTTGTAATATGTTTGCAAAATATATTTATTTAATCACTATAGATTTGTATATCTTTGAAGTAGAGTCCGAGAAAAATAGCATACAAACATATGTAATATAGTATATATAACATATTTTTTAGAAAATTGGGTATTTATTTTCTCTTGAACATGTATCATGGACATTGGAATTTTTTCTGTTTTCCTCTAACTTAAGGACAAAGAGTTAACACTTTAAAGCAACTTGGAGATCTCTGTGTCTCATATGCATATGTGCACACACATGTGTGCATAAGCACACACACATACCCACATGTGTTTTCATTATTTTGTTAATTAAAATGCCTAGTGTGTTCTTCCTACCAGTCTTTCTTTCAGCTTCTTGGGTAACAAAAGATGGTATTTTGCATTGGTTCAACCATCTTTGGATTCCTCTCATTTTGTGTTCTAGTAAAGAAAATTTTTGTAAGTTGATGCTGAAGTCACAGATGAAAAGACATTTTGTGAATATCCTTGACATTAGGCTTTCTTCTGTCTTTTAAGCTAAAGATTTGATCTTAAAATACTTGACTTAGATTTTTTTTCCTGACCATGTTCATGGAAAACTTGTAGAAAATTGAAATGTATTAGTAAAGAAGGAATTTGCTTCCTCTAGAGTTTATTATATATGAACACAAACTTTCTGTAATTATGTAGTTTTATTATTTAGTTTTACAAGAGGAAAAGGCCTTCTGACCCATGGTAATTTTTCTCCATAGAAGATGCTGTGGAATTAACCTGTGCTAGTTATTCCTCAGGGAGACTGCGTAGTGATATTTCTGATTTTTCTTTCTGTACACACTTGGAGATGGCTCTGTAGTGGAGGTGAGTCTTAACTTGCAAACACCTGTAATATCTGTAAGGAGGATGAAACCAGACAAGCAAAGAGGCTCATTGGCCTGGGTAAAGTAAGTGTTGACACAAAGAGCTCATCATTTTTACTTTCTTATTTTGGATTTAGTCTGTTTTTAATGGTGCCTCCAGGACCGATTGTGACCCAGCTGGCAGAGACAGCACTGATTTCCAAATCTGCTTTCTAAAATTATCTGATTTAGAGGCAAACTGAGTACGCTTTCACTTAAGATGTGATAGCTTGACCACTTACTCGTTTTTTTTCCTCCTCTGCTCTTTTTGCTTGTCTTTAGTTTGCTTTTGGTACTTGAATTATTCCCTACCACAAGCGTTTATGTACTATTTTCACTGTAAACAAAAGGTTTTAAGCATTTTTCTCCTGACACTCTGTAATTGTGACTGTTTTCAGCTCCTACGTGGGAACAGCACAATCAAGCATGGGAAGGTTCCATAACCGCCCTCTAAATCAAGTCTCAAGACTGGGGGAGAGTGCTCATCTTGCTTCCCAGTCCTTTTCTGAACTTAGGAGGGGCATCCAACTCACAGGGCCTGGCTTATCTGAGGGATTATGTCTGCTCTGCATCTGAGTGTTGGGCTTTCTTATACTCAGTTTAATCACTACTTATTGTATCATTCTCGGGCCACTAAGGATCTTAAAGGTGTAGTTTGACTTTCAGGATTATATGAGTTATATGACTAAGAACTTTCTTATTCAAGCCTTAAATTGAAGGTTTGGTAATGGGAAGTTAATGGCCAAGACAATGATTTGTCAGAAGGCAGCTGGAGCATAAATAAGTAATGAGGCTGCCTGACCTCCTGAGTGAACATGAGGGAATGGGAGTTGGGCTGGGGTGGGCCCAGTGCCATGGTGCTGCACGCTGGAGAGACAGGACCCAGGCAGCAGGCAAATTCAGGGAGAACTTTTCAAGAGCTCACCTTATTCAGGGAAAGCCTATTTTTGTTTTGTGTCTGGGTTTACCTAGGAGTCACTGGGTGTCTGAGATCTGTACCAGGGGTCCACAGTCATGGACCTTGGACCTGCCACTGGGACAGATGAGTGGCAGCAAGAGGTGAGCAGTGAGTGAACCTTTGCACCCTGTCAGTGCACTCCTGTCAGGTTCTGATATGCTGCCACTGATTCACAGAAAGCAGAGCTTCCTACCCTATTCCCTTACTGCTGCTGGTGCCATTTCAAAGCTGTCACCCAGGTCTGGAGGAATGGCTCAGTGGTGCTAAGTCAAGTCCTAAGTACCCGAGTTTGATTCCTCAGCACCGCAGAAGCTGTGCTTGGTGGTGCACGACTTTAATCCCAGCACTGGGGAGGCTGAGACAGGAGGATTGCTGTGATTAACTGAGTTCAGGACCAGCTGGGCTACAGAGCAAGACTGTCTCAAATATAAAAAAGCTGTTGGCCCAACAACCCATGTAGAACATGTACTCCCCATGCTCCCATTGAGAGGATGGCCTTCAATTAAGTGGGTCCCTGGTGTTGAAAAGGTTGGGGCCCACTGATCTATATGGCATAGTCTTTGTCCTTGGATAACCCAACATCCCAAGAAAGAACATCAAAGGTAAACATTTTCCTGTTAAGTGAAGTGAATAACAAAAATAAAAATTTGAGTTGGAAAACAAATTTGGCTAGATAAGAATTCTATGGGGATTGGGTACACTTTGGACTCACATGGATATTTCAAGAAGTGCTAGAATTCTGATTTTTGGCTGTCCTTTGCTTTTGAAAAAAAGTACACTGAAAATCCAGTGGTATGGCCAACTGCTTATGGAAATGACCTGGAAACCTGTTGGTTCTCTCTCATCTGGAAAGGCCACCACTGAATTCCTCTTTCCTTCTTTTTGGCTTTCACTACTGCCTTTCTCCCTCTTGCTCCTTTCTCCTCCCAACAAAACAAAAAAATCTTTAAAACTTCTGTTATTTTTGGCTTGGCATGGTGACATGTGGAGGCTGAGGGAGAATCACAAGTTTGGGTTCTACCTGGGTAATTTAGTAACTTTGAAAGAGCCTTTCTCAATTTAAAAAACATTAACTAAGGCCGAGTGGTACAGGCCTATAATCCCAGCACTCTGGGAGCCTGAGGCAGGAGTATTCCAAGTTCCAGCCTAGTTAGGGCAGTTTAGAAAAATCCTGTCTCAAAATCAAAAATGAAAACATGAGCTGGGAATGCAATTTAGTGTGAATGGCCTTGGCTCCATCCCCAGTATCACAAGCAATAGCAACAACACATCATCATCATCATCATCATCATAAAAAAAGGGTTGAGGGTGTAGCTCTGTGCAAAGTCTTTGGGTTTATTCCCCAGAACAAAAAACAAAAACAAAATCTATTCTTTTTGTTGAACTTAACAAAAATAAGTTGTCAAAAGAACATAGATTTTACTTGCAAAAATTTTTTGGGAATTTAGCAAGTAGATAAACAGCTTTCAAAGCCAAACACATGTTGTAATGAAGGAAAAGATTGAGATCTTTTGCTATTTAACATTTGCAATCACCAAGCCTTTGACATCCAAGTCCTGTTAAGTAGCTTTTAGGATGGAGTATGTTACTTAGGTTGGTTTAGAATGGTGACTTTCAATCTGTGGCTTCATCCTAGAATCGCATGGGTGGCTCTTTAAAAGACATTGATGCTTGGTCTTCAGTTCAGACTACATGAACCTGAATGTCTGAGTTTGGAGTCCAGGCATTAGTAGTTTTAAAAAAGGTTTTGCGAACAAGTCTAACATGCATGCAGAATGGAGAACTACTGGTTCAGATGCTCTCTCATATCTGTAGTTTCAGCGTGATCTTACAGAATAGATGGCTTGCATTTTGTATCCCTGTGTCCTGGTATTTCCTGATTGTGCTGAGCTGTTCCTTATTTTTGTGCCTCTGTCAATCTTTTTACCTGGATTGCTTATACTTGCATTGCGAGTCTAAGGAATGTCAGCTCATTTCTTGGTAACCCTACATTCAGAGGACTGCTGTTACTTCTTGTATGTGTATCATTATTGGACTTACATATATTTTTTAGTAATTTGTTTAGTAGTTCTCCTTTTTGATTGTGAGTTTCCTGGTGCAGGAAACCATGTCTTAGCTTACCTGGGTAGACTTGGTGTGGTCAGAACTCCATAAAGGCCAAATGGACTGTAATTTATCTATTACAACATTTCTACAAAGTACGTTATTATTTTGTTCTTTCAGAGATAATGGCCTTCAGGTCGGCGACATCAAACAACTCTCCCAGTGTATTCATTTGTAAGTGGAAGATTCAGAATTCAAATCCAGCTTAGCTTTGTAAAGTTTATATTTTTAAAGTTGCTTTTGTTTGTTTTATTTTACTTTGTTTCAGGTGCCCTGCTGCCAGATAATAGTACGGAGGGCTAGATTTAAAGAATAGTTTTGTTAAAGATCATGTATAAACTAGGTGCCATATGTGGTAGAGCTTTTGAAAACTGTGGGTGTGATGGAAATGACCAGACAGAAAAGGAAATTTGTTTAACACAGAGTTGTGGGTATGGAAATATGGGTGAAATCCTCTGATACTCTAATGTATGTCATGTTAGCTTACACATTAGGTAGAACTGTTGGGTAGAACATCTGTCTTTTAACAAATAGTATTGTGATATAGTTATTTGCAAGGTTAGTCTTATAAGACTAACCTTATAAGGTTAGCTGACTAACCACAGGAAAGCTATCTTGCTGATGTGTTAACAACAGATTCTAGATATATGAGTAGTCACTTTAACAGATCTTAGTTTCAAACTCTTACCCTTTTTCTCCAGAAGTTCACTTAAAGCAATGGAGTAATCACAGTGAGTCTAGGAAAACTTTTCTTTGTTCTGTAGAAAAGAGGGCTAAATGTACAAGCGGTACTCTCTATTGATATTTTGTTTTTTGTTAAACTCAACTCATTACACTTCCAAGAATTACATTTATGTCTTATTTATAACTAATTTGAAGCAATCAATTAGTAATAGTATTTTAGGAAACAGAGCAGCCAAATATTCTGCTATATACATTAAAAATTCCTTTTAATGTTAATTAATTTCATAATTTCCATGCTGTATACTACTGTTTGGTTAGTAGTTATTTCTCTTTATTGTTATTATGTACTCATTTTTCAGGTTGGAGTTAATTAGGAACCCAGATTACCTTGTGTTTGTCTTATGTCAAAGTTTTGAACTGACCATGCATATTTTAGTTGCAACTTTGCATTTAAAAAAAAGGCTCATCAATAAGTCAGCCTTGGAAAGCTTGTTTGTTTTGTTTGTTGAGGTAGGTAGTTAGTCCTGGCTCTTGGACAGTAGAAGATGCAGGAGAAAAGATAGACTACCAAGGAGCTACAGGCATCAAGAGGCTGACGGGGCCGACATTGACTTGACATGTAAGTTTCTGCTGCACCATGCATAACAAACAGGTCAAAATCAAGATTTGTGGTCCTACAGTTTGATGATTCACTTTGGAAATTAGAAATTAAAATTAACCTTATGTAATTATATTGATTTATTAAGAGTTCTTGCCATCTGGGTTGTTATTTTGTGTTTTTGCATTTTTCCCTTGAAGCTTTTGTTTCAGAACTTTTATAAATGTCAGCTGTACTTTACCATACCTATTTTAGTTTTTCTTAAAAAATGGATATCTTTGTATATTTTCAACTGTAGTTCTTAATTTCTCATGTTATTAAATTTGGCCTTAGAACATGTGCTCCATCTCAGATGTGGAAACAGTATTAACTTTTAAAGTGAAAACAGAGTTTTAAAGACTGTTTTTCTTGATTTGATTTTTATTTTGTATGCCCTAAAAATGCTATTTAGAACATTTTCACAGCCCTAAAGATGGCCTACTATGGTAATTACTCACTAAGATTCAGGAAAACTTGTGAGTCACAAAGTAGAAGCAGGGGCTGGAGTACGGAAGGGCATCCTGCTGGGAGGAGGCTGAAGCCCTTTTCTGCCAAAGCTCTGTGACCTTGGACATGTTTTTCCTTAGTTTTTCTGCATGTAAGCTAGGACATCATACATGAGCTTTAGGGATTTTCTCAATATCATTTTATGACATCAAGATGTTCATTTTGTAGTTTTAAAAATTACAAATCATCCTTATATAATAATTTAAAATAGTACACTTACACAAATTGTATTTTCCAAATATCCTTGAAGCCATTACTACTTTTTATTATTTTATTATTTATTTAGTTTTTCATTTGTTTTTGGTGCTGGGGGCTGAACCTAATGCCTTGTGT
Organism: Ctenodactylus gundi; assembly: GCA_004027205.1. NCBI lineage: Eukaryota > Metazoa > Chordata > Mammalia > Rodentia > Ctenodactylidae > Ctenodactylus > Ctenodactylus gundi. The sequence goes on from PVKB01004452.1 coordinate 41,558, forward strand.
AACCTAAGTATGTTCTCCTCCCCAGAACTATACCTCCAGCCCCACCATTAGCACTTTTTAATTTGCAACTTGAATTAAATAAATACTGGAAAAGAAAAATTTGGTATTGCTTTGGTATTTTGGTACAGAATGGGACAGAATACCCAACATCCACAATTTAAGGGAGAAAGATTGATTTAGCTCACAGTTTCAGAAGGTCTCCTACGTTCCATTCCTAGGCAGCTGGCAGTGGTGGAAGCAACATGGCAGAGGCTGGAATGCTGCTAACAACATTGCAGACAGAGGCCTAGTAAAGCAGGAGCCAAGTGAGGAGCCACTTGATGTGTGGAGACTCGGGCAAGGCCGGAGCTTTCCCAGGAAGAAGCTGTAAAAATCTTTCTTATTCCTTTCTTTACTTAGTTCAAGCTGCAATTTGGCTTCCTACACCCAGAGTGGGTGTCCGTCCCTTACATCCTAGCACCCAAGTTAATAAACACAAACCTGAAAGCTCTGCCCTAGGCACCACACCCACCTCAAATATCAACAAATTGATACATTCCCTCCAGGTCAAACCGCAGACATCTGCCCTTTCGGGCCAGAGACCCCATCTCCCAACAGCACATGGTTCCATAGTTACCCCACTACATCTAAATACATCAGGCACAAAGAAAGCATGCTTGGGTTTGATTTGACTGATGTTATGGTTAGTTGTAATTTGAATGTATCTCCCTAAGGAAGTGTGGTTCCCACTGTGACTATGTTGAAGTGATAGGACATTTAAAAAGCAAATAAGTAGGTCCTGGGGACACTGTCCTTGGAAAGGTTTGATAGAGTTCTCATTGGGCCACATAAGTGCTCCTGAGAGCGAGTTGTTTTAGGGTGAGGCCACTTCATTCATTTGGCTTTCTCCTTTTCTACTTCTTTGTGTGTTACAAATGCAGGTGAGGAAAAGGGGTAGCGCTTGCCAGTATGCTGGTGTTTGGAGTGTGAAGCTATCAGAAGTGTGAACCACATAACCATCTTTTAAAATACATCACTCAGTGTCATGTATTTTGTTAAAGAAAAAGTAATCTAGCTGGGAAGTCCTGTGTTTGGAGTCTGATCATTGCAACTTCATCAGTGTCAGTCCTAGCGAACTGGGTGCCTCAACTTCAAACTGTGGAGGAAAGTGGCATCAGGTGCCAGGGCAATGAATTGTTATTGGAGCTTTATGGAAGGTTGAAGGATGGTGCTATTATCCCTGTATTAGTGTCTTATTGCTGCTGTAATATATTATTAGAAACTTAGTGACTCACAACAATAAATATTTATTGTCTTACAGTTCTAGAGGTTAGAAGCTTGAAATGGGTCTCACAAAGCTAATATGAAAGTGCTTACTGTGCTCTTTTCTTCCTGGAGTATATTAGTTTCAGTTCCTTCAAAAGACAGAATTTACAGGAATTATAATAAAAAGGATCTATTTTGGAAGGCTTACAAATCTGAGGATAGATAGTCCAAGATGGTGGCTGGCACATGCAAGAGATGGAGTGTCGATGGTTTCCTAGCTGTGAAGTATAACACCCATCTGGGACTGCAGAACAGCTGGTGAGAGTCTGCTGTGGATCTCGGTTGTTCAGAGAACAATGGCAAAGACTGGAGACTGAAGATAGGTAACAGGCAGACAGGCACAAGTTGAGACTAGAGTGAATCTGTGATGAAGATCTGTGGCGTTTAGCATGTTGGCATCTGTAGACAATTGTGAAGGCCAGTTGGGCCTCCCACATCTGGGGGTGGTATTCTTCCCTCATTTGCTGGCCCACAAGTCACTTACACTCTAATCCAGGCTGGTTTTTAATTGCCTAATCTAGGCATGGTTCCCAAACTCTAATTGAGGCGTGGTTTCTGAATGTCTCAAATTGACGTAATTTCTCCAAAGGTCACATGGAGGCTCTGGGGGAGATTTCAACAGTCACTGTGCAGCTCGCAAAGGCTGCCTGAGTTCCTTGCCTCATTCTTTACCCTGTGTCACTTTGATCTCTGCTTCTGACTTCTTGGCCTTCCTTTTATGAGGACTGGTGTTATTAGTTTGAGCCCCCCTCTATAATCCAGGATAAACTCTCCATTTTAAAGTCTTTCAGTCAGTTGTCTTGCTCATACATTCTGGGAAGCAGGTTGTGGGCATCTTGTAGCGTTATTATGACCTTTAAGGCTGGATTAAGAGCCTCTTAGAAAATTAGTAAAGCACACTTCTGGATGTGCGTGAGTGAGCCATAGAGGCATGGCCTTGGGAAATTATATCTGATTTCCATCCCAGTCCTCAGGGACTCTTTCAAACCTATTCTGCTCCTGGACTGCCATGATATGAGCAGGTGTCTTCTGTCCTGTTACCTTAGGCTATATTACCATTTTCTTTCTGTGCCACCTGACTAAAATTAATTCTTTCAGAACCATCAAAATAAACTTCTCCTTTAAGTTGTGAGTGTCAGGTATTTTGTTCCAGCAGTGAGAAAGTGACTGAGACAGAAAAATGATACCACGAGTGGGGTCATGGCTGTTATTATAGCTGACCATGAGATCCAGAAACTGTTGGAAGTAGTTTGCAAGGGGAGATTATTGAAATGCCAGCTAGAGAAACCCTAGATTGCTGTAGTTATTTAAGCTTGGTGGGAGATTCTTGTTGGATTTCAGAAGACCAGGAAGCTGTTAGGAATATAGATAACAAAGGCCAGGCTTAGGAGATTTTAGATGGGAATAAGGACTACACTGTCAGTTGGGCTACTGGCCATATGCATTATACCCTGGCATACTGTCTGTATTTTACCTGTGTCCTATGACTCTGGTATAGTCTTAAGTTTAAGGACTCTGGACTCAGTGATCTGGTAGAGGAAATTTCAAGAGTGCCCATGTATTAGTTTGAGTTCCTTTCAAAAGACAGAATTTACAGATCTTAGCACAAACGGGGCTATTAGGAAGGATTACAAGTCCAATGATAGAGGTGGTCCAAGATGGCTACTCCACCAAGCAGTAGGTCTCCCATCTGGGACTGCAGAACAGCCGGAGAGGTGAGAATCTGCTGTAGATCTCAGGTGAAGATCGGTGACTGAAGGGTAGCAACAGACAGACAAGCACAAGTTGAGGCTGGAGCGAAACTGTGCTGACGATCTGCGGCATCCATAGACAATCATGAAGGCTAGAGCTTCCCAGAGGAAGAGCCAGAACAATTGTCCCTCTTTGTCCCTCTTACTCTTCTGGAGTTCCAGTTGGCCCTCCCACACCTGGGTGGGTGCTCTTCTCTCATTGGCCAGCCCACATTTGACTCACACTCCAATCCTGACAAGTTCGTAAGCCCCAGTCTAGGGTGGTTGACAAATCCTAATACTAACAGAGGTGCGGGTCCTAATCCCATCAAGTTGATATAACCGCATCAACAGGCACAATCCACCCCTTGTCAACTTGACAATCAGACACACCTCCTTGAACCATACTTCATTCCCAAGTACAATAGCCAAGGTAGTAATTATGCCTAACATAGCACTACTGCACTGTGTACAAACGGAGATGCAATGAGTTTTTCCCTACAATAGAGAACAAAGTTCCTGTTTGTAGAATACCTATTTCATTGACATTCAATTGCTTAACATTAGAGTATAACTTAACAAATTCCATAGTAACATTATCTATCTATCTATCTATATATATCTATATCTATATCTATATCTATATCTATATCTATACTATATATCAGATTAAAAGTCCTTGGTTTAGCAACTGGTCACGTGGTTGTAGCTGGTATTTATAACTACCTTCTTCTACTACCCATTCTGTATTTCCTTGACCCTCAGCAAGTACTTCAGCAGGTCTTGGTTCTTTCCCTGGCTGGTTGACCCATACCTTCATTCCTGAAGGTTGTGAGCCATATGTTATCTTCTGTAGATTGGGTTGTGTCAATTTCCCATTGACTTTAATAACAGGACATGGTAAAACTAGGGGGCACCCGAAAGGATCTCCGGCAGTCCAAACATAATCCTCCTTGCCTCCATTATGGAGTATCAATCCAACTTCCCCTTGGTAGTCTGGATCAATCACACCTGCTAACACTGTAACTCCCTTTTGGGCTTGCTGGTTTCGTGGTACAAGGAGGCCAAAATGACCAGGGGGAAGTCTCAGCTTCCAGTTTATTGGAATTGCTGCTGTGCTTCCTGGTATAAACCTTCCCCCTTATGGACCTAAGACTTCTAGACCAGCAGAGCATGAGGTTGCAGGGACAGGAAGCAGAAATTCTGTTAATGGGTTACTGGGGGTGATGGTGAGTGGTACCATCCCTGCCACCACCCCTTGGTTCCTGGACCCATGAATCCTGGCTATGGGAGAAACAGTACCATATATGGGTCGTTGATTCAGAGCATATGCAGCTTTCTGAGTAACCTTGCCCCAACCCTGCAAGGTATTACCACCTAGCTGATGCCATAATTGTGTCTTAAGAAGGCCATTCGATCGTTCTGTCAGTCCAGCTGCTTCTGGATGATGAGGAACATGGTAAGACCAGTGAATTCCATTGGTTTGAGCCCGCTGCCGCACTTCTTTAGCGGTAAAATGTGTTCCCTGATCAGATGCAATGCTGTGTGGGATACCATGGCAATGGATGAGGCGTTCTGTAAGTCCATGGATGGTAGTTCTGGCAGAAGCATTACGTGCAGGAAAGGCAAATCTATAGCCTGAGTAAGAATCTATCCCAGTAAGGACAAAACGCTGTCCTTTCCATTGTGGAAGTGTCCCAGTATGGTCAACTTGCCACCAGGTAGCAGGCTGATCACCCCAAGGAATGGTGCCAAATCGGGGATCCATTGTTGGTCTCTGCAGTTGGCAGAGTGGGCATTCGGCAGTAACTTTAGCCAGGTCAGCCTTGGTGAGGGGAAGTCCATGTTGTTGAGCCCATGCATAGCCTCCATCTCTGCCACCATGACCACTCTGTTCATGGGCCCATTGGTCAATAACAGGGGTACCCAAGGGAAGAGGTTGACTGCACTCAACAGAATGATGATCCTGTCCACTTGATTGTTAAAGTCATCTTCTGCTGACACTACATTTTGGTGAACATTTACATGGAACACAAATATCTTTGCATCTTGTGCCCACATGGAGAATTCTATCCACACACGTCGTCCCCAAATATCTTTCTCACCAATCTTCCAGTTGTGTTCCTTCCATGTCCCAGACCAGCCAGCCAGACCGTTTGCTACAGCCCACGAATCAGTATATATTCGCAAATCTTGCTGTTTCTTCTTCCAAGCAAATTGCATGACCTGATGTACTGCTCGAAGTTCTGCCCATTCTGAAGATTTTCCTTCACCACTGTCCTTTAGGGATGTCCCAGAGAGGGGCTGCAATGCAGCAGCTGTCCACTTCTGTGTGGTGCCTGCATAATGTGCAGAACCATCTGTAAACCAGGCCCTGCTCTTCTCTTCCTCTGTCAGCTGATCATAGGGTACACCCCATGAAGCCATAGGTGCGTGCTGGGGGTCAGAGGGCAATATAGCAGGAGTAGGCACCATGGGCATATGAGCTACTTCTTCATGCAATTTACTTGTGCCTTTTGGACCTGCTCGGGCCCGGTCACGTATATACCACTTCCATTTAATGATGGACTGTTGGCTGCGCATGTCCAACTTTATAACTTAAGGGCCAGACAGCAGCCTGTTCATTATGGGGAGCTCAGGTCTCATGGTAACCTGGTGACTCATGGTCAAACATTCAGTTTCCACCAAGGCCCAGTAGCAGGCCAGAAGCTCTTTCTCAAAGGGAGAGTAGTTATCTGCAGAGGATGGCAGGGCCTTGCTCCAAAATCCTGATGGTCTCTGTTGTTTTTCACCTAAGGGAGCCTGCCGGAGGCCCCAAACAGCAGTCCTGTCTGCCACTGACACCTCAAGCACCATGGGGTCTGCCGGGTCATATGGCCCAAGTGGCAGAGCAGCCTGAACAGCAGCCTAGACCTGCTGCAGAGCCTTCTCCTGTTCCAGGCCCCACTCTAAAGTGGCAGTTTTCGTGTTACTCAGTAAATTGGTCGGAGTAACACACCCAAGTAGGGATATGCTCGCTGCAAAATCCAAATAGGCCTACTAGGCGTTGTGCCTCTTTTTTGGATGTAGGAGGTGCCAGGTGTAATAATTTGTTCTTTACCTTAGAAGGTATATCTCTGCATGCCCCACACCACAGTACTCCTAAGAATTTTACTGAGGTTGAGGGCCCTTGAATTTTGGTGGGATTTATTTCCCAGCCTCTGACATGCAAATGATTCACCAACAAGTCCAGTGTGGTTGCCACCTCTTGCTCATTGGGCCCAGTTAGCATAATATGGTCAATATAGTGGATCACTGTTATACCTTGTGGAAGGGCAAGATGATCCAGATCCCTTCAGACCGTGTTGTGACACAGAGCCGGAGAGTTGATATACCCTTGAGACATCACAGTAAAGGTTTACTGCTGACCTTGCCAGCTAAAAGCAAATTGCTTCTGATGGTCTTTATGGACGGGTATGGAGAAGAACGCATTAGCCAAATCAACAGCTGCATACCAGGTACCAGGAGACATGTTAATCCGTTCAAGTAAGGAGACCACATCTGGTACAGCAGCTGCAATTGGTGTCACCACCTGATTAAGTTTATGATAATCCACTGTCATCCTTCAAGATCCCTCCGTTTTCTGCACTGGCCATATAGGGGAATTGAATGGGGATGTGATGGGAACTACTACATCTGCATCCTTCAAGTCCTTGATGGTGGCACTAATCTCTGCAATCCCTCCAGGGATATGATATTGTTTCTGGTTTGCTGTTTTTCTGGGTAAAGACAATTCCAATGGTTTCCATTTGGCCTTTCCTACCATAATGGCCCTCACACCACAGGTTGGGGAACCAGTGTGGGGATTCTGCCAAGTACTAAAGATATCTATCCCAATTATACATTCTGGAACTGGAGAAATGACTACAGGATGAACTCGGGAACCTATAGGGCCCACTGTGAGTCAGACCTTAGCTAATACTCCTTTGATCATCTGGCCTCCATAGGCTCCTACTTTAACTGGAGGTCCACAATGATATCCTGGATCCCCTGGAATTAAAGTTAACTCAGAACTAGTGTCTAGTAGTCCCCGAAGTGTCTGATCATTTCCCCTTCCCCAGTGCACAGTTACTTTGGTGAAGGGCTGCAGATCCCTTGGGGGAGGATAGGAGAAACACTGACATTATAACTCTTTGATAGTGCATCAGGGTCCTTCCTCAAGGGGACCTGGCCTCTCCTTCATTCAAGGAGTACTGGGTCTGTAAACTGACTCAGGTCTGGAAATTGATTGAGGAAACTGTGCTGACGATCTGCGGCGTCCATAGACAATCGTGAAGGCTAGAGCTTCCCAGAGGAGGAGCCAGAACAATTGTCCCTCTTCGTCCCTCTTACTCTTCTGGAGTTCCAGTTGGTCCTCCGACACCTGGGTGGGCGCTCCTCTCATTGGCCGGCCCACATTTGACTCACACTCCAATCCTCACAAGTTCGTAAGCCCCAGTCTAGGGTGGTTGACAAATCCTAATACTAACAGAGGTGCGGGTCCTAATTCCATCGCGTTGACATAATCCCATCAACGGACCCAGGCCAATTCTAGGCTGTGGAATGGGTACTGCTGTCTGCTTTTAACTAGATTTATAGTGAGAATTAGAAGCAGACAAGAAAGATTTGAAAAGCTTTCAGTTTGACCAGAAAAGAAATGCATAAATTTGGGGCCAAAGTAGCCATGATTATTAATCAGTATGTTAAAAATAAACCAAGCTCTTTGAACAGTATCAATAAGAAAGATGTCTTGAAATCTTCTCAGGAATCAGTAAGATCCTACCACACAGCTGAAGGGTCCAAACCTATAAGTCATTCATTTGAGAAGAGAGCCTCTTGGGATCTTGCTTTGAAAGGGTCTCCTAGGAAATTGGTTCGCAGGGTTTATTTCACAGTGCTTAGCCATTCAGATATTCAGAGGCTGCAGCAACCATGTCCAAGGGAGCTTAGCTACTCTTTATATTGACCTTAGCCTTGTACATGTGATGTTGATTTTACTAACATGCAGGGTATAAGAGTTGTCGAGTCATGGAGGCTTCAGTCCAAATTTCAGTGGAAGACCTGGAAGGTTAGCCTATGTTACCTTGAGAGGAAGATGCTTGAGACTGTAGAAATGAAGCCAACATCGCATTGGAGACTGCTGAAAGTCAGAGATGCCAGGAATGCAGAATGTCTTCCAGGGAAAACTGCAGGTAGTGAGCTCAAGAGAGAATTTGAGTGAGTGGTAACTAGCTAGTCTGTAGGAGGATGGACCCTTTGGAGCTCTCATGTAACCACGTCTGTTACAAATGTCAGACATGGACTTAATGTTTGCCCTGATGGGATTTAGTCTTGCTTGAACCCGATTAGTCATCCCTTTTAGAATGGGAATGTTTACCATGTATCATTGTATACTGGGAATATGTACTTGCTTTTTAAAGTTTACAGGGCTTTATAGCTAAGAGTTTGTCTTGAGTCTCAGAGGATGATTTCACTTGGACTTTCGAGCAATGCTTTAACTGACTTTGGGAGAAGGGTTAGTATATTTTTGGTTTCCAGTGTAATTGAATTATGGTCTTGTTTTTATTTGGAGAGTAAGTGTGGTTTAAGATGATGTGTATTGGTGTCAAATTGAAAAGGGGAGACTGTGATCATTGTGATTATTAACTTGACTGGGTTAAGGGATACCTGGCATAATAGTAAATCGCATCTCTGCGTTTGTCTGGGATATGGTTTGCAGGTTGTATCTGGTTTCTAGACTTATCCTCATGTGCTCTTTCAGACCTAGAGCATTCCCTGGCTGCCATGATGTGGGTAGCTGTTCTCTGCCCAGGCCCTTTTACGATGATGCCCTTTCTACCTTGGAGCCAGCTCACCATGGACACAGTCCTCTAAAAACTGTGAGCTAAAATGACCCTTTTCTCATTTATGTTTTGGGTGCCTACTATTTTATTCTAGGGGTGAGAAAATGACTATGCAGTCATTATTTTGCCAACCACAGGTTCCTTCTAATTGCCAGGTTTGTCTCCTGGATGTCACCTTTTCGGAGACATTTTCTAGGACCACCTCATTGCCCTAGTCACTCTTGATAGCATTATGCTATTTTACTAAATTTGTGAATAGTGTACATTTATTTAACTTTTCATTTTCTTATCTAGAATATAGGCTCCACTAGAGTAGAAACATGGTCTTTATTACCATGTCCTACAAGTCTGAATAGTTCTCAGCACTTGGCAAATTCTTACGTGTTTGGGGAATAAATCAATCTGTATAAAGTTTTAAAGATACCTTTCTTAATGTTAAAACTATGCTAACATATCATGTTGCTATTACAATAAATAATGCAAACATTTTTGCTAAATATCAGTTAAGCAAGTTGCCAATAGATTTTCTTTGATAGACCTGGTGGCATAGGCCACTAATTCCAGCACTATAGGAGGCTGAGGCCAGAGAATCTCAAATTTGAGCCTCTGCAGCTTAGTGACTTAGTAATGCCTTGTCTCAAAATCACAATAAAAAGTGTGTGGTGGGGTGCTGGAGGAATAGCATAGTGGTTAAAGCTCTTGCTTGGCAGGCACAAAGCCCTGAGTTCTGTTCCCTAGTACCACATAAATTGGGCATGGTGGCTCACACCTGTAATCCCAGGCTGAGATAGGAGGATAGCTGTGAGTTTAAGGCTAGCCTGGGTTACAAAGTGAGGTCAGTACCTGCTTGGGCTACAGAGTGAGACCCTGTCTCAAAAAACAAAACAAAACAAAACAAAACCAAAATGAAAAAATATGCTGGAGGCTTGACATAGCGTGAAGGCCTTGAGTTAGATACTCAGTTCTAAAAATGAAAGCATACAAGTCTCACCTTGAGGCACAGATGAAGATAAGGTATAAGATGTAAAGTGGAGTTGCAGAAAAAGAAACTGCAAAATTAGACAAAATTCACTGCAAAAAGTGGGTGGAATGGGAAGACATTGTGTTAAGTGAAAAATCAGACCAAGACAAATATACGTACTTTCCCTCATATGTGAAAGCTAAAAATAAAATGATTTTAAAATAGAAGAAACTAGAATAGCAGTTACTAGAGGTTGGGACAAGGAGAAGGAAGGGGAGAAAAGGAGGTTGAGTAATGTGTGCCAAAGTGCAGTTAGATAAGAGGAATAAGTTGTAGTGTTCTACAACATATAGAGTAACTGTAGTTTGTAATTACTTATTATGCATCTAGGAAAAACTGGAAGAGAAGCCCAAAGCTTCCAGGCATAAGAAATGTTAAGGAAATGTGAATGTTAGTGTTATAGTGGATCCAGTATGCCCCCCTCAAAAACCTCGTGTTCGGAAGGTGATTCAATCATGGGGTTAATCTGTTGATTTCCTGTGCTGTAAGAGTTAGGGTCAGATGGGTGTCACTAAGGCTTGACCTGGAAGATCACTGGAATATGACCTGGAAGGGTATATGCTAGCTCTGCCCTTCCTCTCATACTTGACTTCTTGTCTTCTGTGCGATGGACAGCTTCTCTGAAGGTAGGTCTCCACCATTGTTAGCTCCATGGTATTATGTCCTAGCAATGAGAACATAACTAAGACAGCTAGCTACTCTGGTTTGATCAGTGTGTATTTTTATAAGCATTTTGAAATGTGCTATCCCACATAAATACATACAGCCATCGCTTATTAATTAAAAGAAAAAAGGCCAGTGTGAAGCAAGAGTAACAAATAGGCAAGTTTGAGGGTAACCTGAGCAACTTAATGACTTGTTTCAAAGTAAAATGGTTAGTGATGTATGTCATCGGTGGGACACTGGTCTAGCATGCCTATTATGTGTGAGATTCTAGGGTCAGTCTTCAGTATAAGGAAACAAAATAACTAGCTAGAATTGAAGTAAATAGTTCCTTATTTTTAAAAAAATGATATTGGCTTGATCCAAATTGTGATAGGGATGGAAAGATAAGTAATATCTACAGTCTGCTGTCTGCAATGCCACAGGTGTACAATGCTGAGGATGTTGAGATCAGAACTGTAATAGTCATTTGAGTGCCTGAAGGCTAGAGAAGGAAGAAGCTCATTTTAATTAAGATGTCAATTTTGGTAAGTAGAACTTTCCTCAGGCTGTTCCCAAAACAGAATCCTTAGCACTTTAGGAAACCCAGAGTGCTTTTAGGAGAAGGAACATTATGCATTGACATTAAGGGCAGTGCCAATGGAAAGAGTGCATCTCCAGTAAGCAGATAGTTTATAGCTGCTCTCTTGATCATGCACTCAGATGGTTGACAAGACAACGCTCAGATGAGTCATTTGGTCACAAAATACCAATGGAGGACCTGCCGCTGCTCAGCCCTGAGGCCTTGCTGTGATCCTGATGTGTCATGAGGAGGAAGAGGGGACACCAGAAGCAGCTGGGAAGACTGCAGGGTCAGAGGAGGGATGCAGTCACTCACCATTCATGTGTTGATGCTGTGACCACCAACATGACTTTTTTTTTTTTTTTGTAGAAAAGGGACTTTAAGTTCTAAGAATTGAGAGGGACAGACTCAGGATGTTGATATATTGGAATAGGATCCCTCAGAAAACATCAGTGTGCGGTTGCAGTGAAAAGGCTGAGATACAGTAAAGAAAACTGCTTAGGATAGGAAAACTACTTAGCTTAGCATAGCAGTGGAGGCCCAGGACCTGTAATGATGTGGGCAGGAAAGGCTGTAAACTCTTGGAGGCTGCGGAGACTGGATGACATCCACAGTGAGTGTGAGACAGCAAATGACCTTAGGCCATGGTGGGCAAGGAGCTGGGGGCCAGGAGCATCAGAGCTGAGCAGTGGGCTGGGGCCATTGTCAGAGCTGAGCAGCCGTGACCAGGCTGTGTGGCTGTGAGTGCAGTGCCTTAGGTGGGCCCACCAGTGCCATCAAGGGAGACATAAAGTGAGAACTAAAGTTGGGGGTGTTAGTGTCTGCTGGTAATCAGGGGATTCTGGAGGCTGAGGCAGGAAGATTGTCATGAGTTCAGGGCCAGCCTGGACTACAGAGTAAAACCCTGTCTTAAAAATTAAAATCATAGTTTCATAGTTTCAGGCATCCTGGGAAACAGCCCAAGAACAAGTCATACCACAGAGACTTTGGTGTGGGCCCAGCACCACACCGTCTGCTACTGTATGAGAAGCAAGATATGATCCCTTGGGAGTGATTTGTTCATGAGATGAAGGTGACTAAGTACAGACCTCTGGATTGCAGGGCCAACGTAACTGCCGGCTCCCTGTGCAAAACTGTAGACTTTTGGCTCTTGCAACCTCATACAAGCAGGGCGAGGCACCTCAGCATGATTCATAACTGCAGACTGGAACATGGAACACATAGGGACTGGCCTCCTGTGGGAGCAAGGAAGGAAGAGTAAGCAGGATAAGCCAGACCTGGTCAATTACTGCTCACCCTTCACCCATGTCTGGTGAATACTTGTCAGCAAGACCGCAGAACTTGGAGGGAGACTTCGCACCCAAATTACACAGGAAAATCTTTTGGACTTTGGATCTACCTCAACTGTTCTTTGTATTTATTTTAGATTTGTGTTGCTTTTGATTTGAGTTTTTGCTGTTGCTAGTTTTTGCATTTCTTTCTCTCTTGAGTAGTTCTTTTCGTCTTTTTTGAAAAGCCTTATTGTAGACTCTGGAGGCAATGTACTTTGTTCATTGATTTCATGGGTCCTTCTTTTTGTAACTATTGCTTAGGTGCGTACCCTTTCTTCTTGTCTTGCGTTAGAGGTCTCTGTTGCTTTTTTCTGTCTTATGTACTCTTGTTTTCCTTTATATAATCAGAGCTAGCCCTATGTATCATTCCTCTTTCTCCTTACCCCCATCATTCTTATTAATAGTTCTGCTAAACATTAATAGCTTAGTGGTTAGTTAGATGCTTTAGCTTGTTAGGTATTAATAATTTTTACTATTTAGTTAAGTATAAGACACTAATGCAGATTTCTTTTCTGTTGTCAACAGTGTTATAGTGTTGCCTCTATAATAAAGCTCGTTAACAAGTTACTAGATGGTTTGTATAGATACCTCCATTGATAATATAGATCATGTTTCTAATGTTGAGTAGAATGGTTCCATAATTTAACTGCTTATTATGCTATGTGAATGACTAGTACGTCTTAGGTTTTACCATCATGCTGATCTCTTTCCTATTAGTGATGACATAGTGGTTGGAGCCTACTCTGAGTTGACAACTTTTGGTTATTTATATTAGCCTAAACAAGCAGTAAAAATGTCTGGCTTTTTATTGATGGTGATAAAGTATTGCTCTTAGTAGAGCCATTTGGTAAGTCAATATTGGGCTTATTTAGGTAGATACTTTGATAGTATAGACCCTAATGTTAAGGGTAGAATATTTGTAGTGTTAAAACAGGCTATTAGGTCTTGTTAATAATTTATTAGCCTTAGATTATAATATAATTGTAGGTTTCATTCATGTTGTTAGCGGTGGCATAGAAGTTAGTGTTATTTTCCATTGTGTGCCAATAGTTAGCATGTGTGTAGTTTGCTTACCATATTGGAATCTATTTCTCCCTCATTAAAAAGTGTAGAAAAACAAGTAACCAGTAGGAGGCTAGTCATTAGGAAGGCACCCATAATTAATACCTAAGTAGGCCAAAAATGGGCATAAACACCAAAATTTAAACAAACTCAAGAAAACACCAAGGAAAGACCTAATCTAATGGAAGATATCTCCATAGTAGAGACAGACTTTATCAACACTATCTGATCTACAGTTTTCAACAATAGAATTATGAGACAGCAGGTCAATAAGTCACTGGCAGAAATTCCTTACTCCCTAGAAGCTAGTATCATAGGCCCTCAAGTAGTGAAGCCTGTAGGAAAAGAAGCAAAAAACCAAATGGACCTAGTGGTCAGCCCGCTCAAATAAGATATGTATAAACCAATGCAAGGCATATTTGGAGAATTCAAAGAGGATTTAGCCAAACAATAGTCTTAATTGACCAAAAGGTGAATATAGAAAGCACAAACAAAAATATGAATAAGGTAATTTAAGACCTGAAAGAACGTTTCAATAAAGAAGTAGAGTGCTGGCCCAGTATGCATGATGAGGTCCTGGATTTAGTCCCCAGCAGTACAGAAAACAAACTGGAACATGAGGGACATGGTCTGTGGCAGAGGTGAACTTGAAGAATAAAGTGTGGCCCTAAGAAGTACCACTAAAATGGATTAAAAGTTTGGTCATAGTTCTGAAGCTGGGCGATTTCCAGATAGTTCTTCATTTTGGGCATTTTATGAGGACTGGATGGATTAGCACATCAGATACAGCAGTCTCCCACACTGGCCTCTTTCAGAGACTTTTAGTCAGAAGAATCATCCATTCTTTTAAAAAGCGTTACTGTTGTTAATTAAACTCTCGCTTTTCACCTTATCCCATAGTTCACTCCATGTAAAGCCTCAGGGTAGTTGCAGTGCCCGTTGTGCCCCATATGACCCTACGATGTCTTATTTCTGTAGGCCTGGCTTTCAGGGAACAGTGCCAACAGCTTTGCATGCATTATGTGCTGTTGCTCAGATGGTTTTTATTGACAAAAGTTCTTTCATTTTTTTCATTGTATCAATTATGTTTATTCCAGAAAATTGGTTAATGTAAAACATAAAAATAATAGCCATATTCCTAGCTTACATACGTACATACATATATATGTATGTATATGAATATAGCTTCTCTCATTATTTCTGGTTTAAAATGGAGCAGACACTTTTTGTTTCCTTCTTTCTTTTCAGCTAATGGACCTGATCATTCAGTATATCAAATATTATTAATACTGTTATTGTTGAAATATTTCTAGAGGTCTCATGATTCTCTGTGAGTGTACATGGGATGACATAGGAAACTGGATATTTTTATGCAAGAAATTTTTTTATCTTTTAAATTTTATTTATACATCATGTCCCCTTCCCCTTCTCACCCTCTCACCCACCTTTTCCCTTTCCATAATGTCCATTTTCTTATTTTCTTCCTCATCTTTTATATTTTTTATGGTTTTTCTCATATTAGAGAAACCATACAATATTTAACTTTCTGAGCCTGATACATTCCGCTGAGCATAATTTTCTCAAGCTGCATCCATTTACCTAAAAATGACCCAAATTTGTCATTCTTTACAGCAGAGTAATACTCCATTGTGTGTATATACCACATCTTCTTTATCCAGTCATCTGTACTCAGGCATATTGGCTTTTTCTAAGATTTGGCAATTATAAACTGTGCTGCTCTAAACATAGGTATGCAGATATCATTATAGTATGATGACTTCAAGTCTTTTGGAAAGTTACCCAGAAGAGGTGGAGTTGGGTCAAATGGAATGTTGATGTTCAGTTTTCTGAGGAATCTCCACACTACTTTCCATAATGGTTGTACCAGTTTTCAGTCCCACCAACAATGTAGGAGGGTTCCTTTTTCCTCTAGTCAACATTTTTATTTTTGAGTTCCTAATAGCAGCCTTTCTTACTGGCATTAGATGGAGCCTCAAGTGTCCTTTTAGTTTGCATTTCTCTGATAGTTAAAGATGTTGAATATTTTTTCATGTATTTATGGGCCATTCTGACTTGGGAACTGCTTATTCATTGTCAATTCCCATTTTTTGATTGGGTCCTTTATTTTAGAGGGTCTATTTTTTTTTCAATTTTTTTTTGTATACTCTTGTTAATAGTCCTCTGAGGAATAGCTGCCAAACATTTGAACTCATTGGTGCTCTCTTCACTCTGTTGATTGTTTCCTTTGCTGTGCAGAAGCTTTTGAATCTCATATAGTCCTATCCGTCAATTCCTGGTGTTTTCTCTTGTTCTTTTTGTGTTTTATTGAGAAAGTCCTTGCCTATGCATAAGACTTTGAGAATTTTGCCTACTTTTTCTTCCAACAAGTTCATTATCTCCATTTTAATGTCTAAGTCTTTGATCCATTTTGATTTGATTTTGGTGTGTGGTGAAAATTGTGGATCTAGTTTCAGTCTTCCGCGTGTTGTTAGCCAGTTTTCCCAGGACCATTTGTTAGCTTTACTTATTCGGAGATGTTTTGGCATCCTCAATTTATTTTGTTGATTGACATATCTGTTTTTTTTTTTTTTGCCATTACCATGTCACTTTTTATCACTTTTGCCAGGTAATATAATTTGATATTTGGTATGGTTATGCTTCCTGTTTTTGTTTTGTTGCCTAATGTTGTTCTGGCTACTTCGAGCCTCTTGTAGTTCTATATAAAATTTTGGGTCACATTTTCTACTTGTGAAAAAATGCTGTTGGTATCTTTAATTAGGATTGCATTGAATCTGTATATCAGTTTAGGTAGTATGGCCATTTTGACAATGTTGGTTCTGCCTATCCAGGAACAGGGGATGTTTTTCCATTTGCTAAAATTATCTTTGATTTCTTTTTTTGAGAGCACTATAATTCTCAATACAGTGGTGACTACGAATAGAATTGTTTTTATAATCTCTTTCTCTGTGTTTTCATTGTTGCTGTAGAGCAATGTTACTGATTTTTGTGTATTGATTTTATATCCTCCAACTTGGCTAGATTTGTTTATTAGGTCTAAGAGTCTTCTGGTAGAGCTTTTGTGGTCCTCTATGTAAAGTATCATGTCATCTGCAAGTAAGGATAGTTTGACTTCTTCCTTTTCTATGTGTTTTCCCTTTATTCCAGTCTTTTGATCTGGCTAAGGTTTCAAGTACTATGTTAAACAGGAGTGGTTAAGAGTGGACATTCTTGTCTTTTTTCTGATTCTAGGGGAAGTGCTTTCATTTTTTCCTCATTTATGATGATGTTTGCTGTAGGATTGTCATAAATTGCTTTTTTAGCTCGAGGTAGGGATGTTCTATATCTATTTTCATCAGAGTTTTGATCAGGAAGAGGTGTCATATTTTGTCAAAGGGTTTTTCTGCAACTATTGGTATAGTAATGTGGTTTTTGTTCTTGCTTTTGTTGATGCGATGTAATGCATTAATTGATTTGTGAATGCTGACCCAGGGATGCCTCCCTGGGTTGAAGCCCAATTTGGTTGTGGTATATGACCTTTTAAATAGTTTCTTATAATTCTCTGGGTTTCAATCTGTTATGATTTTACTCTCTATTTCTAATTGCATTGATGTGGATTCTTTCTTTTCATGAGTTTGGTTAGAGGTTTATCAACCTTATTTATCCTTTTTGAAGAACCAATTTTTTGATTCATTGATCTTTTTTCTTTTTTTTGTTTCAATTTCATTGATCCCTGCTCTGATTCTTATAATTTCCTTTTTATTGCCTGTGAATTTGAATGATTCTTGTTGCCCAAGGGCTTTGAGGTGCATCATTAGATCACTAATTTCAGATTGCTTTTTTTCATATGTGCACTCTTAGCTATGAATTTCCCTCTTACTACTGCTTTTATTATGTCCCACAGATTCTGGTATGATGTACTTCCATTGTCATTTGACTTAAGGAATTTCTTGATGTCTTTCTTGGTTCCTTCTGTGATCCATTCTTTGTTCAATAATGTATCATTTAATCTCCATGTATTAATTAAATACTTTCTGTAGTTACCTTTGCTATTGACTTCTAGTTTTATTCTACTATAATCTGAAAGTATGCAGGGTATGATTTCAATATTTTTGCATTTATTTAAGCATGTCTTATGACCAAGGACACAGCTTATTTTGGAAAAAGTCTGGTGTTCTGCTGATAAAAGGTATATTCTATGAAACTGGATAGAGTAGTCTGTTGATATCTGTTAAGTCTATTTGCTCCGTGATGTAATTTAGCTCTGATGTTTCTCTGTTAATTTTTTTTGTCCAGTTGATCTACTTGTGAGAGTATGGTAATGTAGTCCCCAAGTGTGAGTGCTTTGGGACCTATTTGGTCCTTCAGGTTCAGTAGTTTCTGTTGTATGTGACTGGGTGCTCCTGCTCCTACATTGGGTGCATATGTTCTTTTAATTGTAAACTTCCCCTGGTGCCCCTTCCGGTGTGTAGTGACCATCTTTGTTTCTTCTGATCTGTTTTGATATGAAGTCTGTAATATCTGAAAGTAGTGCAGCTACCCCTGCTTGTTTCCAGGATCCAGTAGCTTGTACTATTAAATTCCAGCCTTTTTTCTTCATTCTGTGTGCTTCTTTTTGGTTGAAGTGTGTTTCTTGAATACAACAGATGGTTGAGTTTTGTTTTTTGAGCCATTCTGCCAGTTTGTGTGTTTTGATTGGCAAGTTAAGACCATTAGCATTGAGAGTAACTTGTGTTAAGATTTTTACTGAATGCAGTCATTGTCCTGTTCTTCTATTGTTGTTTCTTTGCTTTTTCTTTTTGTTACCCTTTACATGTTTCCTGTACTCTGTTCTTTGGTGCTGCTTGTGTTTGTGTCTCATCTCTCTTTTAGGATTTCTTTGAGTATTTTCTGCAACGCTCGGTTACTGGTTGCAGATTTCTTCAGCGATTGTTGGTCATAAAAATTTTTTACTTCTATTTCAATGTTCATGGATAATTTTGCTGGATACCACAACCTGAGTTGATATTTGCTGTCATTTAAAACTTGAAAGATTTTGCTCCAGGCTCTTCTGGCCTTTAAAGTTTGCATTGAGAAATTTATGGTAATTCAAATTGTTTGCCTTGGTGAAATAATGTCTGATTTTCTTTTGTTGCTTATAATATCTTTATGTTGGATTTTTTTATCATGATACATTGTGGTGAGTTTTTTTGCTGTTTGAGGTTATTTGTTATTTTATAAACTTCTTGTACCATAATATTAACTTCTTTCCCTAGATTTGGGAAATTTTTCTGTATGATTTCAATGAGTAAATTCTTCCTACCTTTGGTTCTATCTTCTCTTTCTTTTACTCCCATAATTCTGAGATTGGTTCTCTTTGAGTCATTCATCAGCTGTTGTGTCTAGCTACTTGGCTCATTTCTAATTTTGGAGTTTTGCCTAGTTATAGTATTTATTTCCTCATCCTTGCCCTCAAGGTCTGAAATTCTGCCCTAACAATGTTTGAGTTGACTTCCTCTGCTTTCAAATGAATATTCCATAACCTGAATTTCAGCCAGATTTGTTTTCAGAATTTTGACTTCTCTTTCAAAATGGTCCTTTATGTCTTGCATTTCTTTATTTACATCAGCCAAGATTTTATTTGTGGCTTCTATATACTCAGTGAGCTTTGTATCTGTGAGGACCATTATTTGTTTAGTAAATTCCTCCTTAAGCCTTCTGATTATCATTTGTATTTCTTTAAGAATATCATGTTTACAGACTTCCAGTCAAGATGGCAGCCAAGTAACAGAGCTGCACAGTGTCTCCTCATGGACACAGTTAAAAAGTTGAGAATATAGTCAAAAAAACACCTGTTCAATATAGCTAAGACAAGGAGGAACACTCCAACAACTGAAAGGAGGCCATATGAAGGCCAGAAATTCTGAAAACACATTGGGAAAAGAGGTAAATGGCAGCCCAGGAAGCTTCTGCATGCTGACTCTGAGTGGCTGGGAGATTGGCATTGGCAGATGGAGGACAGCCCAGCCAGAAACTTGAAACCACAGATGGAGGTAAGCATGGACCTGGGAGAGGTAGGAATTGAGAGTAGTTGGTAGGGCCAGCCTCCAAAAATGAGCCTTCAGGTACTGCATACCGTAAACACAATGTGAGGTCTCCCTAGAAAAGGCCTTTTGGAACCTAAATCAAAAGCAGTGTTCATGACCTATAGCAGAAACAGTGTAAGTAGGAGCCAAAAAACAAAACAAAACAAAACAAAACAAACAAAAAAACTCAAGACTGAATTGTTTAAAATAAAAGAAAGCTCAGAAGAGCACATCAGAACTTTTGGGGCCACTCTTAAACAGTACCTAAAAGGAACTGGGACAAGAGACAGTTGCAGAGAGTAGAAAAAGGCTACCAATCCCCAGAACTGTTTGGGTGGTAGAAGGAGCATCTCCAGGGTTGGAGAGCCCGGCCCTTGGGGAGGGAAGCAAGGACAGGCAGGAGAGCTTTGTGGGTGAAAAAGATACCTCAGAGGCCATTGGACTGGTAGGTCCTCCCTCACTGCCTATTCCTAGCACAGAACTCAGAGGAATTTCTGTCCGGACCTGCCGGACAGTTCAACGAGGACCTGCCGGGGGCGGGGGGGGGGTGTGAGGATGAGAAGGGACAAGAGACACAAAGGAGGGAGACAAGACAGGCTTTCTGATCAAGTCTCAACTTTATTTTTCTCAGGCAGGCTTTTTATAGGGTTCAAAAGCTCAGGGCTCTCCACAGCAGTTGTTTGTGCAAGCTCTAGTCAAGTCACAATAACCTCAAAACATTCTGTTAAGCTACAAGGCAGATAAGGAAGTACATAACATTTTGCTATTTGCACTCTTTCATGGCCAAGCTGGGTGTAAACTTGGGTTAGGCACAGACAAGGGAAGGAGGGGCCTCAGTTTTTGGGAACAGGGGGTTACTGGGCAAGAAGCTTTCTCCTTCGGGCCCAGGGACAGAGCAGGCCGACCCAGACACGCCAGACATCATGGATTAGGACAAACAGATGGTTCCCCACAAATTTCAGCTCCCCTCACATACCCTCATACCCATTCAAAGAAAACTCTCAGCTAAGCCTTTAAAGAGAGGTCCCTCAACAATAGACACACGGGAAGAAGACAAGGCAATAGCACACACAGAGAAATACCTGAGTCTCCAGAAATGACTCTCGTGGGCCCTGAAATAGTGGAACTCATAGGGAAGGAACTAAGAAAGCAAATAAATGGGTCAAATATCCAGTTGAAACAAGATATCCTCAAAGAAATGCAAGCAATGATCAGTGGGCTTAAGGAGGAAGTTACTAACAAATAGTGGCCCTAGTGAATAAAACGTTTACTGAGCGTACAGAAGCCACAAATAAAAAGTTGGCTAAGGTGAATGAGGAAATGCAACATATGAAGGAACATTTTGATAGAGAAGTGAAAATTTTGAAAATCTAGCTGGCATTCAGGATATGAAAAATATGTTTGAAAACAGGGAAGTCGACTCCATCATTGTAAGGACAGAATTTCAGACCTGAAAGACAAGGCTGAGGGAACAAATGCCACAATTAGGAACAACTCCAAAATTAGAAATGAGCAAAGTAGCTGGACACAACAGCTGGTGGATTACTCAAAGAGAAACAATGTCAGAATTATGGGTGTGGGTAAAAGGGCAGAAGACAGCAGCAAAGACATAAAGCATTTATTCACTGAAATCCTGCAAGAAAATTTCCCAAATCTAGGAAAAGATATTAATTTTCAGGTACAAGAATATCAAATAACACCAACAGCAACGCGACTCACCACAACACATCATGATCAAAACTTCAGAAATGCAGCAAAGACCGAGAATATTAAAAGTAAAAGAGAAAAACAGACATTACTCTACTAATTCAAACCCATTTGAATTATCACAGATTTCTCAATGCAAACTTTAAAGACTGGGAGAGCCTGGAGCAAAATCTTCCAACCTTTGATGTCAGCAAGTGTCAACTAAGGTTGTTGTATCCAGCAAAATTATTCCTGAATATTGAAGTAGAAGTAAAAAATTTTCATGACCAAGAATCCCTAAAGAAGAAGTTTGCGATCACTAGCCTAGCACTGCCGAAAATACTTGAAAGAATCTTTGAGAGAGACTGAGAGACAACTAGCACCAAAGAACATGAAAGAAAGGAAACATCTGAAGAGAAAGTGTAACAAAAAAAAGAGATATTGGTATTTGAATCATTTGATTGGTATCCTACTAAATCAGTACCAGCTTTCTCATAAAATTTGTGAAACTTCCCCCATTATTATGATTATTTTAAAAAGTATATTAGTTTGTAAAACATAATTATGGGGAATTGGTATAAAATCTTTAAAACACATGTATGCATGAATTTTCAGATAGATACGTAGGTAAAATGATAAGCCAAATCTGGCAGAATATTAGTGATTAGTGAAATGTGAGTAAGTAATTTATTAAAGTTAAAAAGAATTCTGAAATAAGTATTCCATTATATTTATTGCTTATGTGTAATTTACTCTTGTGATATAGACACAAGTTCATTTAATTTAGTAATCACTTATTTCATCTTTGATGTAAGTTTATGCTAATAAAATTAATTGTGGTAGTGATAACTTTAACATCTGTTTAACGTACAAACATTTAACCTTTTCGGACCTAGCTAAAGAATTTGCAATTTAACTTCTCTCATTTTCTTTCTCACATTTTCTAGTCTCATGAAATTTATTGTTATAGTTATTTTCTTAGGTGAACTCGTGGATGCAGCCATGTTAAAGAATCTCAACAAAGATATACTAAGATAAAAAAAAAAAGATCTTTTGGCCAAGCATCTCAGTAAAGGCCTGTGTTGATTTGAGTGATGAAGTGAACCAGACACAGAATATTATATGTGTCAAATATTGCATGGTTTCTCTGATTTGGGAAATGCTGAACACAGGCATTTTATAGAACCAAACTGATAGTGTAGTGAGGGTTAGGCACAATGAGAAGGGCCAAAAATGGGAAGGGATTATAATGTTGATGTGATATATATATATATATATATATATATATATATATATATATATATATATACACAAAATACTCAAGTTCATTGTAAACATTATGTGATACACACACACACACACACACACACACACACACACACATATATATAAAATGGAGAAAAAGAATATCTAAATATCTTGTTCTAACTTATTTGCTTGCCTTTTATTTTTTTTTTGAGACAGGGACTCACTCTGTAGCCCAGGCTGGTACTGAACTCACTATGAAGCCCAGGCTGACCTTGTACTCATGGCAATTCTCCTGCCTCTGCCTCCCCAGTGCTGAGATTACAGGCGTGAGCCACCATGCCCGGCTTCTGTGGTGCCAGGGAATCAAGCTCGGGTACTTAGCACTCGTCATTGCACTTGCTAGGAAAGCACTTTAACCACTGAGATACGTTTTTCTGTGTTTGTCCTGTTGCTTTGTTTTCTTATATTTCTGTCCTTGAGGGACTTCAGTATGAGAGGTTTTTGTGAATGGGTATGCGGGTGTGTGGGGAGGCCTAAAGTTCTCTAATTTCTGTGCTGGGAATAGGCAATGTGCGGGCACCTAACAGCCGAGAGGCCTCTGAGGTGTCATGATCACCAGACCCCTCAGCAGAGCTCTCCCCGCTGCCCTGGGTTCCCTCCCTAGAGGACAAAGATCTCTTCTCTCAGAGGTGCTCCTACTACCACCAAGTGTCAGCCTTTCTCTCCTCAAATGTCTCTTGTGTCACTTTATTCCTGGATGCTGTTTAAGAGTGACTCCAAAACCTTTGGTGTGCCTTTCTGAGCCTTCTGCTCTAAACAGTGAGTCTCCGGCTCTCTCTCTCTCTCTCTCTCTCTCTCTCTCTCTCTCAATAGCTGCTGCCTATGTCAGTGCCTGATCTGACTGCCAAGTGCAGCTTTTCCAAACCTGGCCTAGGCTCCAGGGGTCCTTTTCTCAGGGAAGCTCTCAGTGTATTTGCAGTTTGTACTTCCTACTGGCTAGTTTCTCGAGTCTGAGTCTACTATCTGCTGTCAATTTTCACTTCTCCCAGGGCTGCGCCTACTTTGGTCTGACATTCCAGGCTCTGGGCTTTCCTCTATCTGTAGATGAGGGTGGCTCAGGCCATTTGCTGTTGGCCTGGGGCTGCTTCCAGGTCTGCTATTTTCCTCTGCTTCTGATGTGTGTTTGGGATTCCTGATTTTCCTATGGCCTCATTTCAATTGTTGGGGTACTCCTGTTTCTCCTAGTTACCTTGAAGAGGCAATTTTTGACTATAATCTCAATTTTTTAAATGAGTCTATGAGGAGACATTGTGTTTCTCTGTTATTTGGCTGACATCATTTCCACAAGTCTCTAGAATATTTCGATTGGTAATTTTTGTGGTAGATGTGGAGGAATTTAAATTTACAAAATAGGTTTTGTAAATTAGAACTAGAATAATCCACACACACACACACACACACACTATATATATATATATATATATATATATATATATATATATATATATATATATAAATCCTCATGAGTGCAGGAATGTGCTGTCATGCTCTGCTTATGTGGTCCCGGCAAATTGAACCCAGAGCCTTGCATTTGCTAGGGAGTTTCTCTAAGGACTATGCTATTACCTCACTCCTGAAATATTATTTTTGAAGTATATATTTGAAATAAAATGAAAAAGTTTTTTTGAGGTTTAGGTATCTTCTATATAAATAAATCATATTCTCTGTATTATTTCACTGTCTAATTGAGCAATTTCCTTTTTCTCTTTTTGAATGCACAAAGCTTAATTTTAAAGATGCTTGTCTTTAAAATTAAGAATAAGTTTAATGAAGTAAAATCTTGGGAATGAAGTGTTTTATGATTTGAGACAAAGCAGAAAGTCAGGCCCTTGTCCTTCTTGATTGGATGATAATTTATTTCAGATTGGAGAATCCAAGAAAGGGCCAAGTTTGCTTTAATATGCTTTTATTTGTTCTGCATATTGATTTAGTTTTCTTGTTTAGAATAGTGTAAACTTTCTAGAATAATCATAACAAAATGAATCGCCTGATTACTGTACCAGAGTCTGATGCACTTTTGGTCTTTTTGTATTGCAGTTGACTCACGTGGACCAGGCCAGCTTCCAGGTTGATGCCTTCGGAGTGTCCTTCATTCTTGATGTCGTCCTAAATCAGTAAGTGCTTACTGAGCTGCCCTTCCTTGTGTCAGATGCACGTAGAATTTCTTGTTTTTCTTTAAAGTTTTTTTTAGTGTATTCTACTTTATACTTCCAAATCAGCTAATTGCCACATTCAAAACTATTATGTATATTGACTGTGAGATATAAGTTCCAACAAATAACAAGAACTATACATTAGATGTATCACAGCTGTCACAGATTTAAGGATAGACAATGGAGAGTAAGAGTCATGCCAGTGTTTTACATATGAACGTTTATGACTTGAGTTTCTTGTGTGTGGCAAATTATGAAAATAATGTTGTTGGTATTGAAATATCTTTCGTAATAACAGCTGAACAGTGAAAGTACACAAAAGATGATTTGGAGGACTGCCTCCATGGTATGTGAAGCTAAGTAATATCTGATTACATTCATCTCTTAGATGCTTTGGTTTGAGAGCATATTTTTGTGAGGCTGGAGGTATTAGAGTTATTCTATAATTAGAGTATGGTATTGGAAATAATCATTTATCTACCTAATACTTTAGGTTTAGAAGTTGTTTTGATAGATCACTGTATTTAATTTTAATGGTTTGGATTAATATCAGGTTTATTAAATTTACTTACTACTTTTAAAAGAGTTTCTGTCCAGTTTCCTATTGTGAGTAAAGAGGGAGAGAGGAGAAGTTTGTCAGGGCTGTTCTTTTGATCTGGACAGCATTGGTCCAGAACTCTTCTGGAAGCAAAGAGTGTTTTAGGCCACACAATCAGACTAACTGAGAGTGACAGTCTGTCCTGGGTAACCAAGTAGATGGAAGACTATTAGTAAACTTAATAAAGGCTCTAAAGCTTAGTGTGGTGGCATCCTGCTATAGTCACAACACTCTGAGAGGTTGAGGCAGGTGGATCACAAATTTGAACCCAGACCAGATAGCTTAGTAACTTAGTGAGGCCCCATCGCAAGTATTAATAAAAAAGGTCTGGGGTAGTAGTTCAGTATGAAGACCCTGGGTTTAATACTCAGTACTTAAAAAAGAGAAAGTAAGAGTTAATATGGTGACTTGGATCTGAAGTGTCCCTCAAAAGCCTCAATTACCTGTGGATACTATGTAGTGTTGTGAGGTGGGGCCTGGCTGGAAGGGGCAGCTGCTTAGGACTTGACTTGAAGGGACATACGCTGGTTCACCCTTCTTCCCAGACTTCTCTGTTTGCAATGCTGTGAGGATCTCTGCCTCCTGAGCTCTGGCTCTGGGTCTAGCTGTGGCCCCACCATGTGATTCCACCATCTTCTACCCACCCACCATGAATGGACTGTGACTTTCTGAAACTGTAAGCGACAATAAATCTTTCCTCCCTAAGTTGTGGATGCCAGGTATTGAGTCATAGTGACAGAAAAGTAAGTAAGACAAGTTATAAATTATTTTTTTTTTAAAGCAAGAGGTAGTTACAGAGAAAGAGGAGAGGTCAAGAGTGGGTTTCTAATGAGAGTCCTCAGAAGAGTTGTAAATTATAGTTGTTATTATCTGGATAGATAGCCACTTGTAACTGTTTACATTTAGAGTAATTTCAATACAATTAGCTAGGCAGAGATGATGTATGCCTATGGTCTCAGCTACTCAGAAGGGAAGTGGATAGTTTGAGCCCTGGAGTTCCACAGGCAACATAGTGTCCTGTTTCCAAAAAAGAAGGATTAAATTTCTGTTCCCCAATTGCATTAGCCACACTTCAGATGTTCAGTAACTATGGACAGCTTAGTGGCAACCTTACTGTGCAGGATTGAGTAGCCAGAATACTATGTTTCTGTTTCAGTGACTCTTTCATTCTTCCTTTAAATCATTGGCTCCCAAACCATAGGCCTCTGAATTGTACCAGTCTGAGGCTTTGGAATGACTGGACAGATGAACTGATGAGTGGACAAATGAGTACTGAGCAGGAGGTGAGCTAGGAGCCCCGCCTCCTGTCAGTGTGCTCCTTCTGTTAGGTTTTATTACTGTTGCTGATTGACAGAAGGTTGAGCGTTGTTCCCTGCTCCTCTCTTGTTGCTGCTAGTATTTAAGGCTCTCCTTCAACAACCTACTGCAGCATAAATTCTTCACCACCTCTCCTTGGGATCATGGTCTCGATTTAAACTGGTCCCTGGTGTCAAAAGATTTGGGACCATTGCTTTACATAATTAATCCAGATGATATATCCCTTTCTTTACTTTAGTACTTAATAAAGAGATATTTTTCCATTTCTCCTCTTCCTAAACTGTCTCACTTCCTCTGGAGTCATTTGAGTCCAAAAACTTTCTGTTGCTGCAAGAGAAGTGCACATGGTTGTGCCCACCAGAGCATGCAGCTTAGAATACCAAGGGGGAGGCAGCATTTTTAAAAAAGATGCTGGTAGGAAACTAGTTGGGCATTTTTCTTCTTATTACAATCCAAACTTCAAATTACCAGAAATGCAAAGGATTGAAATAATAGTGTAAGTGGAGGTTGTGGGACCCCGACTAGGCTGGGATGATTGTAGGTAGCAGCAGCTCATACCACAATAATCTCTTTCTTGAGGTGAGACTGGCAAGCATGGGGCCACTCCCTCTTATCCCAGACCCAGGATGGGCCACAGCTCAGGTTCCGCCATAGCCAGATTTCTAATTTTCCCCTGCTCCCAGACCTAGAAATCATAAAGTCAGGTTTTGAAAGACCTGCCATGCAAATTAGCTACTTTGAGACTCCAGAATCCCCCCAATTAGTAAATGACCCTTGCTCTGTTACCTGGGTTTGATTAAGCCTCCCGGATGTGATTCCATCATACTCATGCCTCCCCCAGCCTTTACTGGTTACTGATCGTTGGTGGTCAACGGTGGCCAGGGACCCCCGGACCCTGACAGCTGGTGCCCTGCAATCATCCCAGGCCTAGTCAGGGCCCTACAGGACGTTGCCAGGGCTGAGAAATGTACAGTGTGCTCATGTGTTTGGGGAGGGAGCTGGGATCTAGAGCAGCTGTATGTGGCAGGCGGCTGTTTCTTTAATGCTGTCAGTATCACAATGGTATGGTGCAGTGTTTCCATCTCTTTGTATTGTAGAATTTTTTATTTTATGGCTTCAGTATATGTTATCTTTGGTTCGTTGGGTTAGGAACAAAAAGTGAAAAACATACCTTTTTCTTGATTTTTTTTTAATGAAGCAAATGTAGGATTGTGGAAAAGTGGACTAAAAAAAGCTGGAGGCAAGTTAAATAAGTCTATGTGTAGCTGGATTTTAGTGGCAAAAGGGATCTAATAATATATATTTTTAGACTTGGATAGAAGGATAAGTATCATGTAGTATTCCTTCAGAATGTTCAGTAAGCAAGGGTATCTATTATCTACCACATTATATGAGCGTTTAACCTCTAGGTTATAACTTCTATGGGAGGAGATTAAAAATATGACAACAATGAAATGAAACCTATGTCTGTTTCCTCTCTTGTCAAAATTATCAAGAAAAGGGTGAGAAGCAGTTTTCCTTCATGGGTCATAGTTGCAAAATTTCACTCTTCAGGATAAATATATTAATAAGACTAAACAATAAGACTAAAAAGTATGGCCTGGCCCGACCCATCTCATCCTGACGCTACATTGAACCTTTTCAGAGGTCAGAAACAGTCTTGTGTTTTACTGTCAGATATTCCTCAGAAAGAAAAATACTCACTAAAGATAGTTAACTTTATTATCTAAGCTATTCGAGCCAAGTCTTTTCTTGTAAATTTCACTTCTCTTCTTCAAGAAGTGAATAATTAAACTTCCCAGTGCATTCCAGAATTATTGGAAGAAAATCTCTTCAGGTATAGTTCTTGATCTTTTAGGAACAAGTAAAACCACACACACGTACACACACGCACGCGAACGTTATCATTCCATACTCATCATAGCTGGCTGTTTTATGTGAAATATGCAAAATAATTAGAACGCATCTTTCCTGTAACCTGTTTTTGTCTTTTAAGACATTCTGTTGTTCAGCTCTCAGATCTTGGTTGATCTAAATGTGTAATTTTGACCATATTTTATAGATTATCATTTTATTTCAGTAACAACAAAAATGATTTTTCTCTCACTCTGAGATCCTTAGAGCAGCCTGTTTCTCATCCTAATGGATAGCACATGAATGGGAAGATAACTAGGATCTTAGGCATGGTAGTGTTGGCATAGGGAACTGGGAGGTTTTGTGGTATTCCAGATGGGATGGAGTGGGGGAGGGAATAATGAAGGTGGGGCGGGAAAAAGGTCAAAGCAAGAGTACCTGGATTCTGTTCAAGTGAGCAAGTTCAGACTTGTATTTAGGGAATCATTTGTCACTAGTCACCTCACTTGCTTTCCAGTGGGAACCTTGAATTGTATGGAAAATAGAGATCACACTGGGTATAAGAAAGGATATAAATTTAATTGGAATTGAATTAACTTCAGAAGGATTTCATTTAATAGGGTAGTTGATTAAGACGATAAAAATAAGTGATGAGGATAAGATTATAATTAAATGGTGATATGTGATTTTTCACTGTTGCTGCTCAAATAAATTTACTATTGGAATGCTTGCTGATAATGTATGTTTAATACAAAATTAGTATGTAGAAGTACACACTGCTGTTTTGAGTAGTTTAGATCCTTCAGAACACACATGCGTATATAATTATATATATGCATGCATACACATGAATAGATGTACACATATACCATGTTTGTACAGAGACATATTACATGTTTCCGTATACTTGCAGACCTACATATACGCATGTGTACACATTCACAAGCACATATACACTTTTTAAAGCTCCTATTAAGTGCTGAGAGCTCTTCCAAAACCCAAGAACTCAGGAGAAATAAAGAGGTGCCTGTATTCTTAGAGTGCTTGCATTCTAGTCAGAGAGGCAGTAGACGTGTGATTTCAGAGTGATAGTATACTTGGTAGAGCGCCTGATGTGGGGATGAAGGTGCTACTTTAGCTATGATTGTCAGGCTGTCTCTAAGAAGATGATATTTCTTTTTCTTTATTGTGAAATTGGGGATTGAGCCCAGGGCTTTCACACTGAGCTACATCCCCAGCTTCTAAAACATTTATTTATTTGTTTATATCTTCATTTTACAGTTGCACTGTGGCTAAGTTGCTAGGTTGTGCTCCGTCCTCCCATGCTCCAGCCTCCGTTTCCTAGAGTGCTGGGGTTACAGATCTGAGCCTTTGGGCCTGGTTGGAGGTGTTATTTCCCTGAAAGGACCTCCCAGGCAGAGGGAATCTGAAGGTTACTATCCCCAGGTGGAAACAGCTTAGCATGTCGGAGAGATTGAAAAGCATCCCTGGTGGTGAACAGGATGACACAAGAGGGACTCCATGCTGGAGCAGAAAAGGAGCCCAAGTGTCTAGGCTCCAGTGAATGGTAAGCAACAGGAAGGCTTTGAGAGGTAGCCTGAGGGAGCAGAGACACTGGTTACCCCACACTTACTGCACTGTTCACATCCCCACTTACTTGCCTGTGCTCATTTCTTCATCAGGTTCAGTTATTCTATGTTTTAATGTTTTTTCAAAGTTAACCCTTTTGAAGATCTGATCATTGATTATAGGACTTGGTATCACCATAGTATTTATTACTGCATGATAATGTGTTTTAACAAGCAGTATGGAAATATCTCATTCCTTTCTTTATTTTACAAATTTTTAGCATACAAAAATGAAAGAATAGCTACAATTATAAAATAACATCGATGCAGCAAATATCGTTGTGAATTTTAATGGACTCACAAGAAAACAAGATGAAGTGTAAATATATTATACTCAGTTTAAGGTACTGACACTGAAACAGGCAGGGTATAGATGTTTAATTCTGAAAACTGTTGCTATAGAATTCACAGATTCAAACACTGATAATAGTTTTTTTAGAAAAATTTAATTAATGGGATACCTAGAAAATGAGTTGAATTGGAACAACATCTGTATCGTATTTTTTTTCTTTTTTAAGACTGGGTCTCACTTGGTAGCCCAGGCTGGTCTTGAACTCATTATGGAGCTCAAATTGGCCTTGGACTCACAGCAATCCTCCTGCCTCAGCCTTCTGAGTGCTGGGATTGCAAGTGTGCATGACCACACCCGGCTTCTGTGGTGCTGGGGAATCTGACTGTGGTACTTAGTGCTTGACATAGTGTTTACCCACTGAGCCATTCCAGATAGTTTAATCCACGTCTGGGGAGCTTAATAAATATACAGTAACAAAATTTTAAAGACATACAAAGATATTGTTGTAATAAAACTAAGACCTTTAAAATTGTCTTCTTGAGATGTTTTCAATTTTTGCATGACCATAAACCAAAGACTCAGTTTTTTTTTCCCCCATTCAGACAGTTTTTAATGATCTCTGACACTAATGAGGCAAAAATTCTCTGGTACTTTTTATATACTTTTAACGATTAGAATACTTTTGTACTTTTAATACTTATGTAATTTACATTTTTAAAATACATTTAATACTTTTTAACACTTTTAATACTTATGCTCTTTTAGTGCTTTGTATATCAAGCTACAGCAAAAAGGTACATACAAGAAGCAGCTGCTTTGTTTCTGTGAACAGCACATTGTATTCTAGTCAGTTGAGTTTATGCTCCAGCAAGGGTGGTTTTCCCATTAGTTAACTTTGTGATGGGTCATCAAGAATATCTTTTTTCCCCCACTATTTTTATTAATATACAAATGTAATACATAGTATTTACAATGAATTTGGGTGTTTCGTACATCTGTGTGTCATATCGACTTTACAATCCCTTTCCATTTTCTACCCACCCACCCCCTCCCTATCCCTTCCTGCAACTCTGGCTATCACTTCATATGGTTCCAAAGAATGTCTGTGTTCTGGGTTTTCCAAGTCAGAGAAACCACACAATGTTTAACATATTAATCTTCTGCATGTAAGTCATTTCACTTAAGTCACCACTCTAACTCAGCTTCCTATTCCTCGAATGGGTTCACAGTAGTTAAATCTTGATGCCTCTTCTCTGAATCCAACCAATCCATTTATTGGGATACTTACCAAAAGTTTTTTTTCCCTATATTTTGCTATATCTTTGTTGTTATTATTAAACCTGGCCTTACCCACCAGTTCACATTAGAAAATAGCTACAAGCATGTAGTTCAAAAGACTAGTAAATTTGGGAAAGAAGAAGAAGAAAAAACTAAATTTCAAATGCCTTAGCTGAATATTGGAAGGTGCATACTTGTACATTCAGAGGGTAATCTTTACATCAATCAGTTTCCTTAGGATAAATTTTCATTAGTGACCTAATAAGCGAATTGTTACAATAAAGCAAAGTTAAAACTATATCACATTGCTACATTAAATGAAATTAAATATGTACCACATAAATATACTTAAAGTGACAGATATGAAGGCAAATTTAGTTATTTCAGACTTTTTTTTAACTTTCATAACTTATTTACTCATATTTTACTGATTACTAACATACTTTTTTTCTCAGCTCATTCTCCTCTAGCTGTTGTCACTTTTCCTCTGGGGTCATTGGTGATGCTGGCCTCCCTTTCACTTTCTAAGTTTCCTTTAAGAATTCTCTCCAATTCTCTGAATTCTCTGTGACTTCAGGATTTCTGACCTGCTGGCAGCCTCCTCTCTGTTGTTGTGTGCTCCGTCTTCTCCCAGCTCCCTCAGATATTCAGGTCCCCTGTGGCTCTAGCCATTTGTAGCAGGCTGCGGTGGCTTCCTGGGCTGCTGGGACTTTTTTTTTTCTCTCCTTTCAATGATCCTTTGGAATTTCTGGCCTCCTGCTGGCCACCTTTCAGTTTTTGGGGATGGTCCTCTCTTTCCTAGCTACACCAAACACGTTTTTTCTAACTAAATTCTTGACTTTGTAAGTGAGTCGGTAAGGAGACATTTTGCAGCGCTGTTACTCAGCCACCATCTTGACGGGAAGTGGTCGAGACAAACATGCTCTTTTTTTTTTTTTTTGAGACAGGGTCTCACACTGTGGTCCAGACTGGTCCTGAACTCACTTTGGAGCCTAGGTAGTCCGTGGACTCAAGGCAGTCCTCCTGTCTCAGCCTCCCGAGTGCTGGGATTACAGGCATGTGCCACCATGCCCAGCCTATGTGGTGCTGGGGAATCAAACTAGGGTACTTAGTGCTTACTAGGCAAGTGCTTTAACTGCTGAGCCATTCCTTCATACCTTGAAATCTAGTATGTCCACTGTTACTACTCAGAAGACCCTGTGAAAGATTTGAGCGTAAAGGTGTTGGAATACATGGAATCTGTAGCACTGCTTTGAATTCCATGTGTAACATTAGTGGAGTAAATAAATCCTGGGTGGTTCACAGTGTAGAAAATTAACATTATCTTGGTTGAGCTGGACATTTTATTCTAATAATTTAAGAAGATGATTGAGCAAAAATTTATTTTTCACTCAAATCAAGTCTTTCTAAAAAAGATCATGACTTACATCTTTGTGAAATTATGATCACGATTTGATTGAACCAGAATGCTCTTCATTAGGATAATCATCCATACTTGCTTTTTGAAGAGGCTGTCAGACCCTAACTGTTCATTTTTTTTCTAAGCTTCTTAGCTATTTTTGACATTTTAAATAAAACTTTGGTGCTGGAGGAATGGCACAGCAGTTAAAGGACCTCTTAGACCTTAGTTATGATGTGTTTCATTTTTTCTTGTTTGGTCTAGTTATAAAAGTGGGAGTTTCAGGCTAAAGGAATGGCATAGTGGTTAAAGCACTTATCTAGCAAGCACAAGACCCCGAGTTAAGTTCCCCAACACTACATAAATCCAGGTGTGGTGGTGCACACCTGTAATCCCAGCACTCAGGAGTCTGAGACAGGAGGATTGCCTTAAGTTCAAGTCCAGCTTGGGTTGCCAGCTCAGGACTAGCTTGGGCTATAGAGCGAGACCTTGTCTCAAAAAAGTGGTAGTTTTAAATTGTGCATTCCAAAACTGTACTTACTCTAGTTATGGTTTCATTTCATGGGCAGAAGGTCCCTTGAGCTCACTGTGGGCTGGCCTTGGTTGTTACTTGGAGTACTTTTGATTGCAAAGTCCAGAGCAAAGAGAAACTGGATTGGAAAATCCTTTGCGTGTGCCTAACAAAACGCCAGAAAGGGATTCAGGGCAGAGACCAATACTAAGCTAAGCCTGCTCTGAGCAGTGTCTGGAGACTGGAGCCAGGGTTTAGAAGACAGGACTTATGACTGGGGAAGATGACATGCCAGGCTATGGCCTATCTTTTTGTAAAGATAGATCCACATGTTACTGGTTTAACTTTCTGCTTTCTGGTTATTTTTTAAAAATACACTGAATACATATACACTCTCTTTCATTTACTTAATATGACCTATGGATGTTTTTAATATTACCAGCTTCTTTTCTATGATAAGGAATTATTGCAGATTTATGAGCGCTTTATTTAAATTGTAAATAAAATGGTTATTTAATACAAGCAAGACTTTTATGGTCCTTTGTTCTCAAGGAAAATATTTTTTTTTGCTTGAAATGATATAGTGCAGTATATTTTTGTGTCGTAGATACAGTAGATGGGTTGAAAAATGTAATGTATTACATACAGTTAATGCTTTCAGTGTGTAATAATGAAACTTGTAAAGAAATGTTTTTCGTAATTATAAAAGAAATTCTTTTCAGCTTTTGCAGTGATTAGATGACATGTTAAAGATTAAATTATCTGAGCTAACTGTCTTTTCCTCCCAGGTGCTAATTATTGAGTCTTTATAGATTATATCTAGCAGTGATGGTAATGTAAATCAATCACAGGGAACTTTACTGGGGATAATAAATCAGATTCCCTAAACACATTCAATGTAATTTAAATTTATGGTATGGCTGTTCAGATAGTGGCTAAGCAAAATCTTTGCAAAGTAAAAGATCCAATTTGAGCAATTGGAGACTTGTTTTGTAGTAACTAATTTTTTAATATTAAAGACTGTTTTAGAGTGAGGTGTATAGTATGTGCTTATCCCAGGTGAGATAATCTCTGCAGAACTGGCTTGTTCTTTGTGTCTGAAATTCTTTTCTCACCATGTATGTTCATTAGCCTGTCACCACACATCGTGACTATATGTATACTTTCTTGTGCTTTACCTGTTGGCATATCTTCTTAGCCAATGAGAGTTGGTATAGTAGATCCTATGGTACATCTTCATTATAGCTTTATCTATATTCATTCTTAGGCAGGGGATCACCTGTCTTATTCTCAGTGGTCTTTTATTTTGTCTAAGATTGAAAAGTTTTGACCTGAAAATAGTGTAAAAGTAATGATGCTATTGATATATTGTAAAAAAACAGAGGTTAATATTATCTTTATTGAAATAAAGTTTTATAAAGGATCAAGACTTTTCTTGGAGACTTGTAAAGTATAACGCTCACTTAGGAATTCCAGTGAGTCAATGATTCTTAGGTTCATAGAATAAGATTTCACAGGGCACAAGGGATGGTGCCATGGTTTGACATTAGGAAGGGCATCGTTTGCACAGGTGCAGTGAGGTGGCTTGAACACTGTGTGAGTGCTTGCCAGGAGGAACCTGTTACAGAGAGGGCTACTGTGATGTTCTTCTGTGAGCACCATGCTGGACCAACCCCATTCAAGGCCCATTCAGTTAGTGTGCTCTCTTTTGTCTGGCCTCAGTCCTGGTTCTTAGGGATGGAACATTGGGAACTTGGGCTGGCACTGTGTGCTTAATGCTAGAGCACTTGCTCAGCATTCATGAGGCCCTGAGCTGATCATCAGCACTGCAAAATAAAAAAAGGGAAACCTGTCTTACAGTGGAATGCCTATTAAATTAATGTTTTATGTAAAGATATTTACATATTTATTGCATATTTTAATATGTCATATTTGTATTTTTTGTCTTAAAGTCTTACTAGGATTTTTTTACAGTAATGAATTTCATCTTATATTTACCCAATATTGGCTAGAGGGGCCAATAGAAACCTTGAGGTATTCTTTGTGCCATACTTGCTCTTTTTTCTTCCCCTGGCTCTTAGGGAATCAGGTGTCCTCATCAATGGTGGAAGCTTAAAGAGGACCTTGAGTTCGGAAGTACACATCTCTTTCTCCAGCAGACAATAGAATACCTGTTACAGCCACTTCCCTTTAGTCTCAACCTAGAAAGTTAGTTTCCTCATTTTGGGGGAAACTATAGTCGCTGAAACAAAAACATGGAAATTTCTCTATACAAAAATCAGTTTGTTCTGTTTGCTAATGTTCCAAGGGGAAAAGCATAACAATGAATAATTAATCTTATTTGTATATACTTTATTGTCCAGGTGTAAAGCTAAAAATAGTTAAGCTTTTAATGTAATCAGAGATGTTTCCACATGAAGGTTTGGTTCTATAAGGTGAAATATAAAATATAGTATATTTAATGAACTTACGCCATCATACTTTCATTTGTAAGTATACTCTTTAAAGCATTGTTCCTGGGCTGGGTGTGATGGTGCACGCCTGTAGTCCCAGCCTCCTGGGAGGCTTGGGTGGAAGGATCAGCTAAGCCTAAGAATTTGAGACCAGCCCCAGCAATATAACTGTATTTGTGTCTGTCTCAAAGACAAGACAAAACAAAACAATACTGAACTTATCTCAACTCAATTCAACATTATTTCTTACATAAAAACAATTATGACAAGTTTCAGTGTATGTAGAATAGAAATAAATAGAGAGTTTTAATAATTTTATTGATTCATTTTTGTTAAATGATTATCAAAAATAAAAAAGGCTTATATAAAAATTAAATTTCAATTAAATGAACACCTATTATATATTTAAGGGGGTCAGTACAGACTGGGTTCAATTGTTTATAAATTGTATAATTGATAAGATTGAAGAGTCATAATTCTTACTCAGAATGATTCTAAAATCTTGAAATGTGTTTTTGAAATAGAAACAAAATTAGATTATCTTGTGTACAGGTTTTTTTTGTTATATTCACATGTATTAAAATTCATGATATAGCCTTATTAATAAAAACTACATTTTGTTTTAACATTAGTAATATTTTTGTCAGATGACATATAACTTTAGAGCACTTTAAATTCCATTTTAGTATATTGATGCTAGTTGCTGCTTATATATTGTCTTAGTTACTTTCTTTCATTGCTGGGAGAGAATAGCCAACATCTATGGCTTAAGGGAGGAAAGGTTATTTAGTTTCAGAAGGTCCCAGTCTATTCATGAATTAGCAGGAAGGTCCTGGAGGACCAGCTGCTCACCAAATCTCAAGATAAAGGGGATCAGGGTTAGGCAAGAATGTACCCTTCCAAGCAGCAGCTCAGTATTTCCTCACATGCCCAGTAACAATGTGCCACACACCCAGGGGTATGCCACACACCCAGCAATCCACCCCTCCTGACCAGACTCCACCTTCTAACATCACCTGAAGCCCATAGATAATCTACAATATCCAAACACATGAGGTTTCTGGGGGACATTCCAGATCCAAACCATAACATCGTAGATATGTAACCTGAAGCTTGAAAGCATCAATCAGGAGAGACTTTGTTTCACACTGCTTGCCTATATGTTCATTCATTTGCTCAGTTATTCTTTATTCTTTCGTCAGCTTCATTCATTATTCATTGATCATGCTGGACACTCAGGTTTTGAGAACCAGAACATAAAAGGACAAGGACCCTGTCCTTCAGGACAGGCAGCCACTATGGACAGACACACAGACAGCGATGGTGCTGTGTGGGAAGGGGTGTGAAAGAGCAGAATGGGATGAAACTTTATTGAACAAAAGGATTTTTTATGCTGGAGATATATATTGATAATTTTTCTGTGTATACCAACTCTGGTTTCCCATTTTTAAATGATTAACAATCTTACTTAAGTATTGTTAAGATTTTGAAATATAACAAATATACAATAGTCTTAACAAATATGAACTATTTAGGAGTGTTATAAAGAGAATGCATGTATGATCCTACCCAGGTGTGGTATATTAATAGGATCCCACAAGCCATGCTGTGTATTCTCTCCCTTTCCATTATTAGAAATCCTCACTCTGAGTTCTCTGAAGTCAGTGATTTCTCTTGCAGTTTTATCAGCTGTATATATCTATTCCTAAACACAGAAGTGCGTTCTTTTCTTCTTCACTACTGCAAATCAGTCCTGGGTCCTCCTGCATGCTAGATAGTTTCTCTGTACCTACCTCTAGCTCTTAAAATTTGCAGGTAGAATGGACTTAGGAAATTTTATTTATGCATTGATAATATTTAGTTGCAGTGAGTCATCATTGTGATGCTTAAATTTTCCTGAGGTTGGCTAGTGGGAGCCATCTGGGCTCCTGTGTTTATTCATTTATTCATTCATTATTTATTTATTTGTTTTGTGTATTTATTGTGGTTCTGGGTAGATTCTTAATTCTCTTTTTTTCATTAAATTATTGAGACAGAGTCTCGCTAAGTTGACCAGGCTGGGTTCCAACCTGCACTCCTCCTGTATCAGCCTCCCAGAGTACTGGAATTACAGTCGTATGCCATTGTGTTTGCCTTCCTGTGTCCTTCTAATATCCCATTAAAAGCTAAGTGTTATGCTTTCTGAGACAACCAGGCTGGCTTTTTATTTTAGAATTGTCTTCCAAATTTTTATAGTGACTAGTTAGCTAGTGCTTTCCTTTTGCTATTTCAATTATATGTTTTCATCATTTTAACTTATTACATGAGAAAATTAGATGACAAGCCATCACTTGTTCCCTAATGTTAATCAAATATTGAATCTACCCAAATCATAACAAAATCATTTTAGTTCTTTGGGAGGACTGCCTTATGCACGTTAATTAAACTGAATGGACATAGGCCTCAAATGAAACTCCTTTTAGAATTGCTGTGTGTATTGGTTAGAGTTCTAAGAGAGGCAGAATTAATAGAATTTATAGAGATAAAGGGGATTTATTTGGGGGTTTACAAGTCTGAGGAGAGAGATAGTCCAAATTGGCCAGTAGCTGCTTAGACTCATGTCAGAAGGACATCAGTCTGAGACTGTAGTACAGCTGGTGGGGGCTTACCAGTCATTGTCCAAAAAGAAATTGGGTGGATTCAATATTCAGTTTGAATCCGGAATCTGCCAAATGAAGACCAGAGCAGTCCTAGAGGCAGTTCAAGTCTCAGACTCAAGGGCAGGCCAAAGCTTTTTCAGCAAGAGGCTGCAACAGTGTTTCTTCTTCCCTCCTTTTCTCGGTTCAAGCCCACTTCCTGGCCCTTGAGTCTGCACCACCCACCTGAAAGCTCTTCCCTGGACATTTCCCAGTTTCAACAAGTTGACACAATCCCTCCAACCTCTCACCATGTTAGGTCCTGACATGATGACCAGGATTTTCAAGAAATGTTAAAAATATTACTATTTAAAAAGATTTAAAAAGTCCTAAAACCCACTGGTGAAATATTTAATGTCTTTTTCCTAATAATCATAAAACATTGATCACAGTGCTGTCAACCCTTATCAGATTCAGCTCAGGTCAGAAGGGATTCCTGTGTTCAAACCACTTCTCAACATGTGGGGAATGGGGAATGTCCCTCCTGTGGGCCTTTTATGGCTCTTGGAATCATGAGGTCCAGCTGAGCCAAGGCTCAGTTATGGTTTGCCATGTATTGCAGGCTAATTTTTAGGTTGATAGTTTTGTTTGGTCTGTGAATGATGTCATAGATATCCAAGTGGCCCAGATGGGAAATGTTTTCTACTTTGGGGGAAACAGGATTTTCATGCAACCTAGTACACCTGTGATGACAGTGATTTTAGCCCACAGTGCTAGGATTATAGGACTGCACCACCACTTGTAGCTCAAAGAACCTTAAACAAAAGGAGATTCCTAATTTCACTTAGGAGTAGCTTATGATTGTGAATCTCCAGAATGGGCAGGCCCAACTGTAACTTTAGGTGTGCTGCTTTACCATTTTGTGTCTAGAAAAGACAAAAGAAAAGCAACTTCTTCCTTTGTCTCTCGGTGGGAACCAGAAAATCTGCCCCCCCCACCCCCCAACCTTTGCTGTCTTATTTTCCAGAACTGAATCAGTCTTTTTTTCTAAGCCACCCTTTAGCAAGAGGACAATGATTAGCAAAAAAGTGGAAAAATTACCTTTGTGATGAGTTGCTGTTAATCCCCAACTACCCTGGAGTTGGGTGGGGGTGGGCAAATTCATTGTTCCCGAAGTCAAGTAGTAGAGAACGGATCTGTGACAAATTGGAGTTCTACAGCTGTGGAATATGGGTGGGTATTGGAGAGATAGCCAATCAATTCTAGGCTGATTCTAAACTCACTGTGTAGCCCAGGCTGGCCTTGAAATCATGGCGATCCTCTTGCCTCAGCCTCCCAAGTGCTGGGATTATAGGTGTGTGCCACAACACCCTATTTATGTGGGGAGTGCTTGCCTGGCAAGCTATTCCTCCAACTGGCCAACAAATTCTAATGAAGAGAATTCTGGTAAAGGTAGCTTTCAAAGAATAAAGGGACCTGGGTGTGGGGGTTTTGCCACCACACAAGGGCTGAAGGAGAGGAAAGGTGAGCGAGCGGCTGGGCTCCTTAGTCCCAAGAGTACCAGACCCAGCCCGGAGTCTGTTGAAGCAGGAACTCACTTTATTCAGGAAGTACAGAAGCTTATATAGGGTAGAGGGAGAACGTGGCAAGAAGGGGAGAGCAGGCGATTTGACTTGGTATCCATGTAAGCGGGTGTCAAGCCAATCAGCAAATGTCCATGCAGGCAGGTGCCAGAGCGCTCGCAGCAATAGTATTGGGATCACGTGTGGTCCAGCAGGGTGGAAATGGCTTGGCCCAATCATCTTCCTTGGTAAACACCTGAAGTGGCTGCCCCGGGACTTCTGGCGGGCGCCATCTTAGATATCACCCTACACCCGTGTATACTACTTTAATTCTGCTGTTGAGTTCGTTGCAGACTTGCTAACTGAGAATTCTTGATGTATCACATATCTATCCCTTTATGCTATATCTAATAGATGTTCTGTTCATCAAAATAATGAGGCATGTGACAGGAAAACCCAGGTATCTTTAATTGAATTCTAATTCATCCACATTTTCTTATTCATATCCACCAAGATCCTAAAATAACTTGCATTGACTTTTTCATTTTAATAATTTCTTCTATAAATAGCTAAATAATCATATTGGAAACATTGAATGCCAGGTTGCCCACGAAGAGCTCTGGGAACAGGATGATGTTCAGACCTCCAGGGGTCAGACTCTGGGCAGAAGCTTCTCTCCGTTAGTGAGTGTCTTAGTTACTTTTTCGTTGCTGTGACTCAATACCCAACACCCATGAATTTAGGAAAGGAAAGGTTTATTTTAGCTCACAGTTTCAGAAGGTCACAATCCGTTCAGGGGAGGCCTGCAGCAATCAAAGTACATGGCAGAGAGAGAGGTGGAGGCAGCTTCCCTACACAATCAGGAAGACAAGTTGAGACAAGTTGAGACTAGTCCTAGTCCCAGTCCTCGTCTTTGTCCCCCAAGGAAGGCAGTTTATATATCCTTCCAGGTCTCCACTCAGTGACTAGCCCCTCCTGCATCCAGGTGTTGAAGGTGTGTCCACTACCCACCATTAATCCCAACTTGCATGTCTTTAACCCTAACTTACACACCTTTAATCCTAACTTAACTGTAACTCACCCCTTCAGACTAGACCCCAATCCGCCAACAGCACGTGGTTCCATAGACAATCCATAACATTAAAATACATGAGACTTTTGGGGGACATTCCAGATCCTAACCACAACAGCGAGCCACCATGCCTGAGGATGCTCCTGCACTTGCTTGGTCATTTCCATCACTGGATACATTGTGTGCGTTCTGTCCTGTCCCCAGTGTGGTTCTATAACATAGCCTGAGCCTGGTAGCTCTATTCTCTGGTAAATCAACACACATACTTTCTGATTATACCCTCTTCTTTGTTCAAGGATGTGACTTTTAGAGATAGTATTTCCTCATTGGGGTAACTCAAAGATTTGACTCTAAGAGAAGGTATTTCGTGACAGTTGGGAAGACAGGGTAGGATTTTGAATACTGTGATGATATTTCTTAAACTTTACTGTATAAAAAGCTTGAAACCTACAGAACTGTTCCTATGCAAAGAATGATATGCGCCCATGAACATATACTTCCACCAAACTTCTTTGAGAGACTCCAGATATTCTAGCTCAGTTAAAGAACAAAATCAAATACTTAGTAATCACTGAAATTAATAATGGTACTAATATTGTGAAAGCTTCTAAATTTTCTGATATAAATATACTCAAAATCCTTCATTTTACAAAAATTATTTTGTCATTTTTGTTAACTGAAGTCAGTTCCACAGTTGTGAAAATGATTGTCATTCTTTAGTTTGTGGAGATCTGGTGTCCTTGTCAGTTGAATTATGCTTACTCCCTTTACTTACTGCCTCTCTGGACCTAATTTTTACGTGACTCATCTCTTCTTTTTGAATGTTTTTGTTTGTTTCTGATCTTACCTGATTCTATAAACTTGTATCTCAGAGTACAACAGACAGCACAGCTTAACAAAAAGTCATAAAAGTCCCAGTCCTCACTGAGTCAGGTAGGTACTTGTGGTGGTTGGATCTGGAGTGTTCCCCAAAAGCCTCATGTTTCTATGGATACTATATAAGGTTGGGAGGTGGGGCCTGGCTGGAAAGGGTGGAGGCGTGGGCTTGACCTGGAGGAGCATGTTTTAGTCCGCCCCCTTTCTTTCCAGTCTCTTTCTGTTCCACCACTTTGTAAGGACCTCTGCCCCAGGAACTCCAGTTTGAGCTCTAGCTGCAGCCCCACCATGTAAATTACACCATTTTTCAGCTGCCCACACATGAATGGACTGAGATCTTCTGATAAATACTACTGAAAATTATTGACTTTTTTTTTTTTTTTTTTTTAGATATGGTTGGTCATTGTGACTTAAAGAGAATTCCTAATGGGCCTCTGTAGCTTTCTCTGACTTAAAGTGTTATACTCTTGAGCTGGAGAATTGTAAATTAGCTACTTAGTTGATCACCATGGGGTTACTTTGCAATAATAAGGACATGGCCATGTCACCAGGTTATTTGGGATTTTATATACAATACAATGTACAGATTTGCAGAAGTGTGAAGTATGAAGAGGTGGAAAGGCCGCACTGAAGGAAACTGAGTAGCAGCTTGTGCTGGCTGACTAACTTTCTGAATGTACTGTGCTTTCCACATGGACTACCAAGGGAGACTCTTTTTCAAAATCAAAAAACAAAACAACAAAACAAAATGAAATAAACAACAACCCAGAAGGGTTTTGTGAATTTAAAGCAAATCACTTGGCATTGACACCTTTATTTGAATATGTATGTATTAGTTTTATGTCACTGCTATTGAAGTTTGCTACTTGCATCAGCACACTTAGCCCAGCTCATATTGTCATACCAGAGTTCCCTGGCTAAGGTGACCCTCACCCAGCCTGATGCAGTGCAGCTCATCTGCATCATCTGCTTGGTCTCACTGGCCCTTACAACTAGGTGTTGTCCCAGCTGCTGCTCCCTTCTGGAAGCTCTGGAAAAGAATCTGCTTTCAAGGGTTTTTAGGTTATGATTGTGATGCAGTTCCTTAAGGCTGCAGGCAGATTTCCTAGCTCCTTGCTAAGTTTTAGTTGTGGATTATTCTTCTGTAGGTTGCCTGCCCTCCCTTCTGATAGTCTCTGTTGCACGCAGTGGCCACATTTTATGTGTACAGCATTGGAATCAAGGTACAACAGTCCATTTGTTCTTTTTCCTCATTATATGTGTGTGTGTGTGTGTGTGTGTGTGTGTGTGTGTGTGTATACACACACACACACACACAACACATACACATAATATGTGGTACATGTTTACATTGAACTTAAGTATTTTGTGCACATATATATTCCAGAAAAATTAAAAATCCTTTTGCTCTCCCTTTCCAACACTCCCACACCTGCCTTCTCCCCACTAGTTCCCATTATTCCCCCATTTAATTCTTTGAAATAACTGTGATCTGGGTCTCTCATATTAAAGAAATCATTCCCTCTTTAACCTTCTGCGTCTGACTTGCTTCACGGAGCATGATGGTCTCAAGTTGTATCTACTTAACCGACAAAAGCCTCAAACTTACGTGTTTTTATAGATGAGTAATATTCCATTGTGTACAAATACCACGATTTGTGTATCCTTTGGTCTGTTGATGGTTATTTTTTGTTTTCAGCATTTTAGCTATTTTCAGTTGTGCTGCTATGAAAATTGGTATACATGTATCTC
Organism: Ctenodactylus gundi; assembly: GCA_004027205.1. Classification (NCBI taxonomy): domain Eukaryota; kingdom Metazoa; phylum Chordata; class Mammalia; order Rodentia; family Ctenodactylidae; genus Ctenodactylus; species Ctenodactylus gundi. Next base: position 85,509 of record PVKB01004452.1, read on the forward strand.
TGTTATGGTGCTTTTAACTCTTTTGGAAAAATTCCCAGGAGTGATACTGCTGGATAGAAGGGGATATTTATTTCCAGTCTTTTGAGAAACTTCCTTATTGCCCTCCATAGTGGTTGTACCAGTTTACAGTCCCACCAGCAATGTAAGAGAATTCCTTTTCCCCACAGCCTTGCCAGCACTGACAACATGATACACAACATTCTGTCTGGGTTAGGTGGTATCTTAACGACGTTTTAATTTGCATTTCTCTTATGGCTAATGATGTTGAATATCTTTCCATGTTATTTACTGACCATTTGAACTTCTTCATCTGAGAACTACCTGTTCATTTCCATTGCCCATTTTTTAATCAGGTCTTTGATTTTGAGGGATTTATTTTTCTTCAGTTTCTTGCATGTCCTAGTTGTGAGCCTCCTTTGTGAGGTATATAGGTCGTGAATATATTTTCCCATTCTGTCGGTTCTCTCTTTACTCTGTTGATAATTTCGTTTGCTGTGCAGAAACTTTTAAATTTGAGATAATCCCATTTGTTAATTCTGGGGGCTATTTCTTTTGATATGGGTGTTTTTAAAAAAAGTCTTTGTCTATACTTACATCTTTTAGATTTTTGCCTAATTTGTCTTCAGGAGGTTTAGTGTTTCGACTTCAATATCTAGGGCTTGGATCCACTTTGATTTGATTTTGGTGAATAGTGACACTTGTGTGTCTAGATTCATTCTTCTGCATGTGGATGTCCAGTTTTCCCAGCACCATTTGTTGAACAGGCTGTCCTTTTTCCAGAGTGTGCTTTTGGTTCCTTTGTCAAAGATCAGGTAGTTGAGGATATTTGGGTTTGACTCTGCATCCTCAGTTCTGTTCTGCTGGTCAACCTGTCTTTGTGCCAGTATCATAGTTTTTATAAATGTTGCTTTGTAGTATAACTTCATGTCTAGAATTGTAATGCCTTCTGCCTTTGTCTTGTTACTTAGGATTGCTTTGGCTGTTCTACATCTCTTTTTGTTCTATATGAATTTAAGGATTGTTTTTTCAAGTTCTGTGAAAAAAGTTATTGATATTTTGATTGGAATTGCATTAAATCTGTATATCAGTTTGGGCAGTATAGTCATTTTGACTATATTAATTCTGCCTAACCAAGAACATGGGATGTCTTTCCATTTTCTGATGTTCTCTTCAATTTATTTTTTCAGTTTAATATAGTTTTATTTGTATAAGTCCTTCACTTCCTTAGATTTACTTCTAGGTATTTATTTTATTTTATTTTTTTGCTGAGCTATTGAGAATGGAATTATTCTTCTGATTTTTTTCTCAGTAAGTTCATTGTTGGTGTAGAGAAATGCTACTGAATTTTTAGTATTGATTTTGTAGCCTGCAAATTTGCTATATTTATTTATTATTTCTAAGAGTTTTGTAGTGGAGATTTTGGGGTCTTCTGTGTAATAGTCATATCATCTGCAAATAATGATACTTTGACTTCCTCCTTTCTGTTACATATTCCCTTGATTTCATTTTCTTGCCTGATTGCTATGGCAAAAGTTTCAAAGACTACTTCTCTTCTTTTAAATATTTGTTGTACACACTCAATTCATCAACCAAACTAGTAGCACAAGCATAAACTATCAACACAAACATAAAACATCAAAAAGGGAAGGAAAGTAAGTCTCTTAGAGTCTCAACCTTCCAGAGAGTCTCCATCTCAGTCGAGTACCACCAGGGTCCCAAGGTTCTATGACTCAAATCCAGGGTGGAGCTCCTGACCAGGGACCTGGCTTGAAGAAAGTCCAGCAGAGGTCCAGTAGGGTGGCCAACACAAATGGAGAGATGCAGAGTCAGTTTTGTCAGGTGACGGATGCTGATGTTTCTATTTGAGCTGTCTGAGCTCGGGTTTTTATTTTCTGTTTTCATTCTTGTCAAAGGCACCAAGTTTTTTCTTATCAGCACAACCTTTGGGCTGGTGCATTTGCATACGACATCACTGTGAACATGTTTTGTGGATATGCCGGTGAGCCATCATCATGGCATTAGTTATGTTCCTAACGGTCTCCTTCCTGTGATTTGAAAGGTTGCATTGCCCAGCTCAGTCCCTTGCAAGCTATGGATGTCTCAGTCCCCTCTTCTGTTCTTTTCTTGTCTGCCACCCTTTCCCTCTTCCACTGTATCTCTCCAGTTAAACTCTGCCTTTTAAGACTGATGTCATTACTTTGGACCCACATGGACAATCCAAGATAATCACCCTATTTTAAAGTTGATTGATTAGTAACTATTATTTCATGTTCCAAATTTTAGTACAGTACCTGGATTAATGTTTGATTGAATAACTAGAAAATGGGATTCTTGCAGATGGGCATCCTGAAAAATTCTTTCTACTACTTTAGACTGTTAAAAAAATTTTTTTTTTTAAAATGAGCATGCATGTATCTCTCTTGTTTGTTTGATTGATTTTCTATGAGACCAGGTCTTGCTCTCTATTCCAGACTGCTCCTGAATTCACTAAGTAGCCCAGACTAGCCTCAAACTCATAACAACCTTCCTGCCTCACTCTCCTAAGTGCTAAGATTAGAGGGTACACCACCCTGCCCAGCTAATTTGTATGTGGTCCTTTTGCATACTAAGCAAGCACTTTAACCATGGAGCTATGTCCCCAGACCCTCTTTGTAATCTTTACTTACCCCACTAGTCATGATTATCATTTGGAACAAACACATCAGCATGTTTGACTATAGGTTATTGTCCCTTTTCTGGGGGCATAAATTAACTTATATATATGAACATTGCTTCCTTCCAAAATTAAAACAATTTCTCAACTCCAAAACACATCTGGCCTCAAGTGTTGTTGAAGGGATTGTGGGTGTGTTGTCAAAAGTTACTGGCAAAAGATATTTTTGAAAGCATTTGTATTTATATTTTAAGATACTGTGAAGTGGTACATGTGTAGCACTCACTGCTTGAGAGAGATGTTAATATGTTCTCCAGATTCAAATTTAGAAACTAAGAAGGACTTGAGAAAATTTTTTTAAAGATTCAGAAAAAGACATCAGAATTATAGACAAAGAAAAGGGTAGAAGATACCATTTATGAAACTATGCAAGTCACTTTGCACACAGTCAAAATGTGACTGTACACGTGTGTACATGTGTGCACATGTGTGCGTGTACTGAATCCTTATAATCTGTGTAGGTTGTTAGTCTTCCTGTTATGCATGTGCTGGGGTGGGAAATCCATACTTGCTCAGATTACATGGCTGGTCAGCTTGTGGGAGTAGAATGTGAATATTGTTTTGAATTCAAAGTCCACTTAATTCATTAAGAATTGTGGCAGGTTTGGAATTTAAATTCTGGTCTCTTGCATCACTTTAAAAACATGCAAATAGTTATTTTAATGCATAATTTTATATTTATAAGGGCATTTTCATATACTTAAAGCATTAAAAGATTTCTTACAGGAGAAACTTATGGTAGTTGGCCTATTGCTAGAATTCATTTGGATGTATCGATTCTATGGGATTAAATTTTTACATTATTTTGGGACCTTTTTTACATTAGCTGTACCTTAGAATCTCAATTGAATATTTTAGTATTGGATAAATTTTTTGTTAAAGATTGTTTACCACAAAACATCATTTCTCAAAATAACACAGTTTACTAGCTTAGAAGCCATTGTTAAATATAGGAAATGATATTGCATTTTTTTCTATATTGGAACATAGTTTTAGATTGTTAAGAAATCATTTATTATTCTTTGATATCCATCTTGTTATTCCTGCTATATTATGTGTTTAAAAATAAATATCTCCACTGCTGCATTTAAACTCCTCCTCGCTGTTTTGGTCTGTGTTTTCTCTGTGTAGTTAAGTGTTGACAGGAAGCAGCGGTACAGAAAGATAAAAATATGCATCAATTAGAAGAGCAGATCACAGTGTAGATTTCAAGCTAAGCGTTTCACCAGGGCTTGAGAAGCACAGTGGTAATTGGTGTCTGCGTTGGAATTTCTCTTGAGTTGTTGCTAAAATTGCATCTCATTGTTTTTCAGTCTGTGGTTGTCACAAGAGACAGGAAGGACTGGGGGGTATTGGGGGTGTGCATCATCTCCAGACTCAATGTGAAATGGAGACTAATGATTTTACTGGTGTTTTCATTCTGTAGCTGATACTTTTTTTATTTCCCCAAAGAAAATATCCTGATTTTACATTGTTCATTATGATAGATTTTTAAAATCTTGGCTTTCAAGACTTACATAACACAATCAAACTATAACTCTGGAAATTTATCTTTCAGATAAGCAACTATATTGATGATGAATGCTTAAATATTTGTTCATTTAGACTAAAGCTGTGTATTTATTTTAGCAGCAATAAACACAGTTTTAATTAAGAATGTTGTGTATGGAAATCAGGAGTTAGAAAGGCAGACAAGAAGAAAACTAGGCTCCATGTTACCTCATCTTCAGGAAGGTGGCTCACTGTCTCTTTTGTTTGCTCCTTATTTCTTGGTTTTGTTTTATAGACAGCATTCTGTCTTAGGCACTAAGATTGCATTATAATATCTTGCCCTTGCTATCTGTTGGACTCAGATGATCTCTTTAGACAGAGAACCTAGGCACTCTGGTTGTATGGGTTGTGTAGAGTGCTTACTCTAAAATGAAAGGGTGACTTCAAGCTTTAAAAGGCTATGATTGATGTGTAGTACACTGTATGATACTACTTAACAACTTTGTGTTTTCAAGGGTTAGGGTTGTAGCTCAGTAGTGAAATGTGTGCTTAAGAGATAGAAGACCCTGAGTTCAATGCCCAACGTCAAAACAAAACTATTTTTTTTAAAGACAAAACTCATAATATTACAGACTTTAATAATTTCCCTCATGGCATGTGGCCTAATACTGTATATAATTTTCTTACCTATCAGCGGGTGGGTTCTATAGTGTCTAGCCTTGGGTGAAGACTAGCAAGGTGAGATAAGTACAAATGAATACATTGGATGTCTTTGTATGTTTATAGAAAAAATAAGTTATGACAAAGCTGAGACTCAAAAGATCTATGATTTGGTTGTGGCTTTGTAACTTACCAGTGTTGTAACCTTGGCCATGTTTGTTCTCTTTCCTTTGAAATGGCAAATGATCTCAGTCTTTCTTAGTTTTTTTTTCTTTATTTTTTATGAGAAGCTAACATTGTCACCTTTACCAAGTAGTCACATATGAGGTATATCAGTTGCAAATGACAAAAAACTTAATTGGGATTTGCAAAGGAAAGGATTTACTGACTCATGTCAGTGAAAACTACGGTAGTCCTGATTTTTAGGTATAGTTTTTTACTGCTCTCCAGCTCCTAGTTCTCCTGCTCTCTTCAGGTAGTTTGAAACTGAGTTTATACTTTCTGTACCTTCAGGTATGGTGACTGACTGTTGCCCATGATCTCATTGAGTCTTACTGTCTGGAATCAGCTTCATTGTAGTTATAGGCTGACCCTATGCCAGACACTATGATTAAGACATAGTACATGGTCTCTGAGGCCAGTCTGGACTTGTACGAGGAACCCATTTCTTCCAAACCACAGCTGCCTTACGTGGGAGGGAAGACTCCCAGAGAGCCCACAGGTGTGCCCTACCACAATTGGAGAATGCTGTGCCTCAGGAAGAACTGGCCACTTAACAAAAGATTCATTTTTCTTTGTAAAGTAAATGTTTCTTGGTTGGTATTCATAAAAGTAAAGAAAATACCAGATTTCTTAGGGAAATGTTATTTATATTTAATAGGCTAGTGAGGAAAAAATTACAGAAGTTTATCAGGAACAGATAAATATGATGATCTGGGAGAGGCAGAACCTTCTCTGTGCAGCTTTTGGAGAATTATCGGAGCTGTGGTTCTAAATATCACACAGGTAACCATTTTATGAGGCTGTTTTTGTTTTTTTTTTCTTGATCCTAACCCAAGATGCAATTTATTTTTAAGGAAGTTGGGCTCAGGGGCAAAGGAATAAGGTTAGTAAAACTTCTTCATGGATGAAATAAAGGAATGATATTGTGTACTGTTGAAACGTTTAGCTAGAACTAGCAACTTTTTCCAAAACTCTGCAATTGTTGTCAAAAAAAGTAGCTCCACAAATTGTAATGGTGATTCTAATTTTCAGTGACTAAGTGGATTTGGAATGATGAGATGAGGTGAATGTGGTAGTGCCTGCTTGTAATTCCAGCTGAGGCTGAGGCAGGAGGATCATAGTAAGTTCAAGGCCACTCTGCACAACTCAAATGTCCAGCATGCACAAAGCCTGGCACTGAAACAATTTTTTTTTTTTTCATTTGGAAAAGGCAAACAGCTACAGAGGAAGTGTTGTTTTGCCCCTTGGAAGAACAGGACTTCACAGGAGATTTGGATTAACCAGACATAAGAGACTTCAAAAGGTAGAAAGTTAAGCAGCTATAACCAAAAAGAGAAGTTGACAATTTAAAATTGCCTTCCTTGTCCCAAGAGTGTTACAGTCAGATGGTAATCCTGTGTCACACGTGGGAAATCAGGCTTAGAGGAGGTGAATGGCCCAGGGTTTCACAGCTGCTCACAGTAGAAATGGGGCAATGAAGAATTAGGTACATTGGTGGCACTGCGGTCATGACTCGTGTGTGTCATGTATCTTCTTAGGAATTAGAAGGACCTTTGCATTCTCCAAAGTTTGGTATATCTTTTACGAAAGACAGTCACATACCAGAGTTAAATAGGAATTGTGAAATATTTGGCTATTTCAAATTTGGAAAGTGAAGAACAGGTAGATTGTCATTTCCCAATGGAGGGGAAATTTGTGATTTTAGAAATGCTCTAAAGGAAAAGATGATTAGTTTCAGAAAGAAAAAAACACTTGATGGGGTTTAAGGGCAAACTGATCTTCCTTTGGATAATTTTATGCATTTCTAAAATGTCTCTAAGGTTATAGAGGTTGGGGGAAGCTTTGCAGCAGGTCCGCCTTTTGAATTTGTATATAGGTGAGAGTGTGGAGCTTGAAAAATTGCCTTCTTGGCGCTGCGGCTGGGATTGCAGAACAGCCAGGAGGGCCTGGAAAGATGTATATTTAAAACGATTTGAAAATCTCGCATCTTTAACCAGTTTAACAGAAGCTTCAGCACATAGGGCCTTCTTAGGGTTTTAAAGTTTCTGGGAAACAGACTTGGGGCTTTAAAGTTCCTAGGGGTGATGCCATGTGGAGAACTGAATTGTTTCCTGGTGACTTGCTGTTAGTCTGTGAGCTCAGTGACAGATGCCCACATATTATCTATAATAAGGGTTTTGAGAACTTCTGAGGTAGAGAAACTTGTTTAATTCAGCATTTCTCAAGTTTTCTTGTTCATGTATTATTATGTGGTCAGAACATCTGTTTACATTTTTTGGACCATAGTTAGGGGAATAAAGGCCCACGATAAGTCCATGATTAGTCTGAAATCTTGATGGTGCCTTGCCAAGTGTAATTAAAGATAAAGACATTGGAAGGTTCACAGATTGATGGAAGTACTTCCACTTACCATGCCAGGCACTATTCCAGGGACTTCATTGTTTAAATGTTTTCAAAATTCATAGCAGTAGATTGAGGCACAGAGAGATTAATTAAATTCTAAGCCCTCCCTTAGACTATGTGGTAGAGCTGAGATGCAGAGTGAGCGAGTTTGGGGCCAGATTTTGTTCTCTTAAACAATACATGATTTACTCTAAGATAAAGAATTTGGATGCTCTAAAAAATAATGGCTTTTTTTGAAAACTTTTTTTTCCTTATGTTGTAAGTGTGGAGAGGAGGATTGTGTGTCTTACTTTCCAAAGCCTTAGTTAGTGTAGTTTAACTTTTGGATAATCTAACACTGAATGTGGAAACTTTATGCCACTTACTTATTTTTGAGTCAGGTTTTCGCTCTATAGCCCAGGCTGCTCCTGAGCTCACGTGGTTCAGGCTAATCTTTGTCTCTAAGCAATCCTCCTGCCTCAGCCTCCTGATTGCTAGGATTATAGGCATGTACCATCACACCCAGCTTATGTGGTACTGGGTAATCAAATTCAGGGCCTTGCACTTGCAAGGCAGGTGCTTTAACCATTGTGCAATTGCTCCAGTCCCTCTTTCTATTATTTTATAACAATTATACCAGGGCTTTGTTCAGTCATTCCTTCATCATTGCATCATCTGGTCCAGAATAGGCCAGCTGCCAGCATGGTGGTATACCTTGTTCACAAGTAAGCATGTTTGGGCACATGTCAGAGCATTTATGGACTGTTATTATGTTCAGTTAAAAGAGTCATTACCAAGTGTTAACAATGCAGGGTGTGGGGATAGTCCAATGTGGGCTCAGATTGAATGATGATCTGATATTAACTAGAAAAGTTGTTGATGACAAGGAAATAGCTAGGAGGAAAATGATACCGTAAGCGTGCAGCTCCTTAGCTTAGTGGAATATGTTTCAGTGCAAGGCTGTGGTCTGCATGGGAGGAGAAGGGAACAATGCAAGGGTGGTAAAAACTGTGGTTCAGCAGATGTTTACATCAAGCAGGTGGATCCTGGAGGATACACATTTAATATTTTCACTAGTTACGGGATATCTACTACTTTTAAGTAGTAGACAAAAGCAAAAAAAGTACTCTTTTTACACCCAGCTGGTTCTTACAGAGATTTGGATTAGTGTATCGATAAGTTCAAATCTTGATTCTAGAGGAAGATGGATATGAACTCTTATGAGTCAGTGAACACCTGTTATACAGATGTTGAGGGAGTAAAGGAAGAGACTGGACAGAGGTGGTAAATGTACTGCAGTAATCATACTTTACTAATGCAGGACTTATGTGGAGTTTTGCTAATGTGATACAAGATGGGTCCACTATTTGATCCAGGTTTTATTTATTTATTTATTTATTTATTTATTTGAGGTAGGGTCTCACTCTCTAGTTCAGGCTGGTCCTGAACTCAATATGTAGCCCAAGCTGTCCTTGAGCTTATGGCAGTCTCCTGCCTCAGCCTGCTGAGTGCTGGGATTATAGGAGTGTGCCACCACACCCAGCTGGTGTGGTGCTAGGGAATCAAACTCAGGGCCTTAGGCTTGTGAGGCAAGGGCTTTAACCCGCCGTGCTATTCCTCAAGTCCGTGACCTAGGTCTTATAAGGCTAGAATGTTAATAATTTTAATGGCCTTTTTAAAGGGGAAAATGCAGTTATAAATACAAAGTATAGGTGTGAATATTTGTATCAAATGAGAAAAGAAATAACAGTTTAGAAAGCTGATAAGTATAACAAAATGGTATGAATTAATCAAATTAAGTGGTTTGGCACCAGCACCCTCACTTGGTAGCATATTTTTGCATTACCTTCATTGATACCAGTTTCGTGCCAAACTGGTAAAAAAATGCACATCTTTTTCTAGTATGTTCGTGTAATTTAAGGTCTCTTCATAATTGGATTGCTAAAAATCTATCCAAGGTTATTCTTTTTTTATTGATAGATGCTTTCGGTGAAATCTAAAAATTATGTATCATTTGTTTCTTGATGTCAAAATAATTTCAGTTGTTATGTGACTGTTCTTTGTCATTTTTGTTTCCATTTTTGTTTTGATTTCATTGTTTTTTAACCTGAATTTTCTTTTAGTTTTTTTAAAGATTTAATAACGACAAAAAGTAATTTCCTTAAGTGTATCCACATCAGCTGTCATAATTTTATACTAGTTTTTTTGAGCTGTTTTTCCAAATTGCAGTTAATATGATGTATTCCAACTTTATTAAATGTGCCATTCTCATCAAACAAGAGTGTGGTGCAGTTGTAGTGGAGTGTATTTCTGACACAGAACACTTGAATTTTGACTAGGCACCAGTGGTACACTGACAGTTACACATTTGGGAATGGAAAAAAAAAAATTCCACAGACCTGATCTTACTTTAGGCCTTTTAATTCCATTCCCCGTATCTTTCATATCAGGCACCTCTGGGCATATCGGTGCTGTGGCAGGGTTTTGTCTGTGCAGGTCCTTGTGTTGATGGTCAGATTGGCCCAGTAGGCCGGAGCTCTGTGAAAGTGACACCAACCTCATGAGTGCTCCAAGCCCTACTTCTCTTTTGTCCAGGTGCCTAAGCACCTACAGCCATTCCAGTTCATTATGGTTAAATCTATTCCTTTCATAAATGTAAGGTGGAAGACCAGGTGACCACTTGGCTGAGCCAAAGGACCGTGGGGAGAGCTGTGTTTGGAGGGGCTCTGAGCGTCCCTGTCAAGCCTGCTTGTAGCTCTGCTTCACTCTGTGATGTTTTATTTTTCTGTAGCTTATGGTATGCCCAGGTACTCATGTGCTGGTATGTATATAGTTTGATGTTCTCCAAGCTTCTTGAGTTTCTGGTTAGGTGTTTATCACTGATTCTAGTCAGTTCTTGGCATTGCTTATCGCTCTTTCCAGTATTTCTTCTCGCTGTTCTTGTATTCTGATTACATAGATGGATGTTACACACACACACACATTTTACACCTACCTTTGGAAATTGTCCTATGGTTCTTGAATATTTCACACTGATTACTTTTTTCTTTTTTTTTAATCTTTGCGGTTTCATCTGGGACATTTCCATTGTCTTCCATTGATTCTTTCTTCACTGTGTCTAGTTTACTACTGAGCTTGTCAAGAGCATTCTTTATTTCAAGCATCTTTTAATCATTTTCTTTCAGTTCTTTCTTAGAATTTTCATTTCTCTGATTACTTGATTATAAGTCTTGGCATGTTATCTAGTTTTTCCTTAATTGACATCTCCGAGTAAAGTCATTTGAAAAATCTCTGATCAGGGTTGGAGGAATATCACAGCAGTTAGAATGCTTGCTGTTATGGCCAGATCTCAGGAACCTCAAAGACCATCAGGAGTCCGAGACATGCATGCAGTAACAAGGAGTCTTTATTTGGGCTTAAGCTCGGGCTCTCAGAAGTCACCAATGCAGTGGATCCCTGCAGAGAGCCCAGAACAAAGGATGAGCAGGGGTTTTATGGGGTAGGGGCAGGGGTGGTCTCAGGAGGTGTGACACAGGTACATTATCATTTACATAGGACCAATCGTAAATACACGGTTTTTTATGATGGTGAGGCAGAGTGGCCGTAACTTTTGTTATAACCCAATCATGACCTTTTAGGAGTCTTTTGGATGTAACCAACTGAGTGTGGTGTTTTAGTGGCCTGAGTAGGGTCTAAAGGGGCATCGAGTGATTGGTTAGTTGTGACTGGACAACTTATTTATGATTTTTTTGACTCTGCCCCAGGCCCAGGAATGCCAGATTAGTTTCCCTTTCTGATTGGCTGTAACTAAGTAACCAAGTGCCCCGAGACTATTCTGGCCTTGGACATTCCTTGACAGTTGTTTTACGATCTGAGAAGCTAAGGCTTAGATCCCGTAACTTTTAGAGTAACTTTGAAACCTGTCCTGAAGTCTGTTCAGCTTGGGTCCTGCACTTGCCTGCTTGCCTATCAGGCACATGGCCTTGATTTTGATTCCCCAGCGCCATAAACTAGCCATGGTGATGCAGGCCTGTAATCTCAGTACTCAGGAAGCTGAGGCAGGAGGATTGCTGTGAGCTCAAGGCCAGCCTAAACTTCATAGAGAGTTCAGGACCAGCCTGGACTATAGAGCAAGACCCTGGCTCAAAAAAAAAAAAAAAAAAAAAAAAAAAAAAAAAAAAAAAAAAAAAAAAAAAAAAAAAAAAAAAAAGCTCCTGGTCATTGTTGGGCCTATGCTATACTTTAGCCTGTTTTTGAAGCGTGCTTTATCTCATTTGTATTGGTTAGGGTTCCAAGAGAGGCAGAGTTAAGAGACATTATATAACTAAAGGGCCTTTGGAGCTTACAAGTCTGAGGAGAGGGACAGTCCAAATTGGCCACGTGCATGTGAGGGAGCTAGGAGGGTCCAGCACTTGCTCAGATTTGTGCCAGAAGTACACCAGCCCAAGTCTACCAGGACAGCCGTGTGGTTTTGCCCCTAATGGAGCCTGTGGTGGATCTTTGTCCAGAAAGCAAGGTGAAGCCAGGAGGCTGAGACAGATCTGCTGTGGAGCTCAGCTGAGTGAAGGCACAAATTAATGTCTAGAGACTCAAGCTAAGGTCGGAGCTTCCCCACCCCCCAAAAGATTGTAACAATGTTTTTTTTTTTTTTCCCCTTTGTTTACTCAGTTCTAGCTGCCAGTTGGGGTCCACATCCCGGGATGGGTGCCCTTCCCCCACTTCCGGGCTGCCAAGTCCTGATACACACCCAAAAGCTCTTTGCTGGACATTTTCCCATTCTCACCAAGGGTACCCAAACCCTTTAATGTTCGCAGTTTTAGGCCTTTTTTTAAATGTTATCTTTTTGCTGTCTTTTATTATGCTTTGTGATTTTTTTTTTAATTGGGAGCCTGACATGCTGTAGGAGATGATAGAAACTAGGATAGGCCTTGCGGTGTTTGGCCTGATGTTGATCTGGCTAAGAGTTTGCTCGCTTTGTTTTGTGGTGCTGGGGATGGAACCCAGGACCTCACACAGCACAGTGCATTGCCCTGGGGCTGCCATCCCCACCCAGCACACTGTGCTGCTTTGACAATTGCTATAGCTGCCAGTGCTACAGAATGCAAACTCCCCTAAGGTCCTTGTTGCTTTCCCATCTGTCATTGTGAAGCCCGAGTAACGCCTTCATAAAGACTTTGCTTTGTGGCTCCTGCGAGGTAGCCCACCTATACTATGTTGGAGCCCTGTTCCTGCAGTGATGAGATGTGGGGATGATTAATTCTCAGTCTTACATTTTTTCCTGAACCCTCTGAGTGCCCTGTGGTAATGAATGATTTTCACTGTGAGTCTAGTATACATGTATATTCATGTTTCAACTTGGATGTCATGTAAGGTTGATGTCTTAGATACATTTTGTTGCTGTGACTCAATACCTGAAACCACAACTTTGGAGGAGGAAAGGTTTATTTCAGCTCACAGTTTCAGAAGGTCACAGTCCACTCAGGGGCTGGAAGCAATAGTGGAAGTACATGGCAGAGGTGGAGGCAAACTCCTGATAACATTACAAACAGGAAGCCAAGTCCCAACAAGTTCAGTCTCTTCTCAGAGGAAGGTAGCAATGTGTGTGTTTGTGTGTGTATATGTGTATGTGTTTTGCCCTGGGCTGCCATCCCCACCCAGTACACTGTGCCACTTTAACAATTGCTATAGCTGTCAGTGCTATACCATGCAAACACTCTCTCTCTCTCTCTCTCTCTCTCTCTCTCTCTCTCTCTCTCTCTCTCTGTCTGTCTGTCTGTCTCTCTCTCTCTTTCAGGTCCTATCCCAGTGCCCTACCCCTTCTGGATACAACCTCAGTGTTCCACCCCTTCCAGGGGTGGAAGGCCTGGAAGGTGTGGTAAGCCCCCATTAAACACCTGTATCTAAGCTACTTGCCCATAATCTACCCTTCCAGTCTAGTCCCCAATCTCCCAACAGCACATGGTTCCACAGACAATCTGTAATATCCAAATACATGAGACTTTTGGGAGACATTCCAGATTCAAACCACAATAGATGGTGAGGATAGAGTTTTGTTGAGATTCTTTGCCAAAACATTAATTATAGACATTAAAGAATATTCATCAGGAGAATAAATATATCTGAGTAACACTACTTATATAATATTTTTCCTAAAATTGATTACCTTTTAAATCTTAAATGCCTTCTGCATTCTCCTTCTAGGGAGTAATAGCATCTACAAAATCACAGATTTGATATATAATTGTACATTTTTTCACATATGTTGACATAGTTTCCCAAATATACGGATAAAAATTCTTAAAATGATCCTGTTTCTGTTCAGAGGCCTGTGTGCTCGTGATGGGAAACACTCCACACAGAGTGAGAATTTGTTGGACGCTGATGCTGTTGTGATTCTCAGAAGGCTCTCCTTTCTTCGATTCCTGGCCTGTGCTTTATCCCAGAGTCAGAGGCAAGCCCCAGAGGCAGGGCGAAATTGGGTGTCCCTGTGGCTCCCTGTGCAGCACCAGCCAGCCTCTTCCTCTTCCTCTTGTGCTTCCCCATGAGCTTCACAGAGTTAACCGCCTGAAAGTAGAAAAAGAAGTCCCTTTCAGCTTGCCTGGAAATTAGAGAAAATAGAGTCAGCAGAGAACCACAAGATCTTCTGCACCTGTGAGACAGAAGCCCACAGAATCCACAGCCTGCAGCTTTGCACATGGTGTATGAACGGGCAGCTTAAAAATGTACTGGGCATCTCACTCAGACCCTCTCAGCTCTTCTCCCCAGGAGCTTTGATTTTACTTTCAGTAAAACTGCTTCATATTTAAATCATGCCGAGAGTTCCTGAATCCACATTTGGGATCGTTTCCAATCCTGTAAGAACAGGAACATTTCATTTCGCTGTTCTCAGACTGTTCATCTGCAGCATTATCAAGAAATTATGTATTTTCTGGCTGTAGTAAGCTCTAAAGATTCCCCACATCAAACCCAGAAGTTGCCTTTTAGTCTCTTTGCAGCAGGAGATAAGTAGACCTCGAAATGCTACCATAGGCGACATTGCCAGGTCTTTGCTCTAGGTAGGTGGTATTCCGGTGTTCCCAGGTCTGCTTCTCAGTGTGGCTGTAGTAGTCTTACTTGGAGAACTCTTGCAGAAGTAATTCCTAAGCCAACTTCCACACGTAGAAGTTCTGAATAAACCTGGTGGGAGAGGACCTGGAGTCTGCAGGTGTCTGCATCCCAGTGACTCAGATACAGAGCCATGATGGTACAAATACTGGTCTTTGACCAGGTCATTCTTCTAGGGTAGAGTGTTATTTAAGGGTGTAGCATTATGACATGCTTTTTCTTCTCACTGTAAATAAATTTTAGTTTTTGAGATAAGGTTTTCACTGTGTAGTCATATCGTAATCTCTTGCCTTAGCCTCTTGATGCTGGAGTTAGAGGCATCTATCACCAGGCTTGGCTTTAACAAAGATTTAATAAAAACGAAATAAGAAGAAACGGGTAGTAGATGCTGAATATGCAGTTCTTTAGAGGAAGACATAAAAAGTTTTAAGAACTGTTTCACAAGATATTAGGGTTTAAAGTGGAGTCATTGATTTGAACCCAAATAAATGTTATCTGTAGATTGGGATACAATAAACATTAATTAACTGTGGAGTAGGTAAATTTTATCTTGCTTTTATAGAGGTGGAAAATCCTTAAAGAATTTTCCAAAGTCATGCCCTGTCATAGCAAAATAAAAGAGGTGTGGCTCCTTCCTTTACACAGATGACCCGCTCCCCTTGCCGTCCCTCGTGCCCTTCACTGCACATACGGAGTCAGTCACCACAGGCATGCATGGCTGCAAGCATTTGGTTCAGGAAAGCTGAGTGCTAAGAGGAATGTAGTTGGATCAAATAAAAAAGCAGCATTGATGAAACCAGAGGAGGAAAAGGAACCAGACCTCTAGCCATTACCTTTTATTTTAAGTACATTAAACACTTTTTACTGGAGCCAAGCGAAGCACAGGAAGTAGGGAAATCTTGGCTCTGGACACCTAGAAGCTTGAAGTTCAAGCAACTTGTCCCAGAAAATGATAAAATTTAAAGTTCTTATGTTTTGTTCTTTTATTGTTAATCTAAGACCCCATTCTTCATTTTGCAGTAGTGAAGCTTGCAGAATAGAGGCATTTATTAGGTTTCCCCTTTGAGTTTTAATTTTTCTAATCAGTCATATAAGTACATTTTAATTAATTAAATAGTTGTGGACTTTCTCTTCCCAAGAAGCAACCACTTTATTTTTTTGCATTTTCTCATAAATAATAGATGGAGAATGAATAATATGCCCAGAAAATTGTTTTAAAATTATTATTATTTAGCTGAGATGATTATTAAAACTGAAAAGTCCTGAGTTCCCTTCCAGACCTAATGAGTCAGACTTGCTGGGGCTGGAGTTGGGGCAGCTATATTTTGATTTCCTTATGCAAATTAAAGTTTAAATGTCTTTTTTTTAAAGCTTCTTAATTTTTTTTCCAGTGAGGATAATATTTTGTAACTCTGTTTCTATCATCTCATCTATTGTTGTGGGTCAGGATTTTGCCAAATAGACAATACAAATTTGATCAATGATGTTATGATAAATAAGACAAAGTAGTAAGTTTAGCTGTCTTAGGACAGCAGAGAAGGCCTGAAATCTGGGTCCTGAGGTGCTTATCAAAACACCATTTTATATATTGTTTCTTTTTGTTTAAGATACCAAGGTTTCTTTTTCTATTTTGTTTTGTTTTGTTTTCCTTCCTTAAACTATTATTAAGATTCTAGAGAAGTGACATTATTTGACTTACCAGTGAAGGACCTATCATTTTATAAGTTGACGATATTAGATAATATTGATTCCCACACCCTATCATGATCCTTGTAAATTAGCATATTCACACTGACAAGAGAAGAACAGCAGTTTGCAGAAAAACAGAAAGGCCAAGCCAGCCAGATGCTTTTGTGTCTATCTGGAGATTTTAGATTATGCTAAGTTTCAGCCCAGCCTGAGCAATTTAGTTACTTAATGAGACTCTTTGTCTGAGTTACTTTTTTATTGCTGGGACAGGAAGCCCAATATCCACAATTTAAGGGAGGAAAAGCTTATTTTAGATCACGGTTTAACAAGGTCTCAGTCCATTCATGGGTAGCTGTCAATGGTGGGTAGGGTTTGGTGGAGGACAGCTGCTCAGGGCATTGAAGGACCAGGGTCCTCCAGAAGCCGGGGTGAGAATTTATATTCTTCCAGGCCACATGCCCTTAATCTTTGACTTGCCTGTAACCCACCACACACATATAATCCACCTCTCCTGACCAGACCCTGCCTCCTAGTAGCACATTAAACCTGTAACATCCAAATACGCGAGGCTTCTGGGGGACTTTCAGATCTAAATTACAACACTGTTTCAAAAAAAAAAAAAATGTAAAGGGCTTGGGATTTAGCCCAGTGTGAAGGTCCTGGGTTCATTCCCTTTTACTAAAGAGGCTCAGAGAGAGAGAGAGAGAGAGAGAGAGAGAGAGAGAGAGAGAGAGAGAGAGAGAGGGAGGGACAGGGAGATAGCAGAAAAGAAATAGGCAGAGAGAATATAATTGAAGCAATATTTAGGGAGTGGGTAGAACATAAGGCATCTAATTTTTTTCCTGTATTTGCAACCTCCATTGACAATAGGCAGATTGTAAAGAAGGAAAGCAGCCTTTCCAAGGAAAGATTTTCCAATCAAATCCCATCACTTCCTGTTTTCTTGCTTGAGGCACACAGAGTTGGGACATGAAAGTCCCTACAAGGAAAATATATTTTAAATGGTTTCTTATCAGTGAATATTGGTTCCTTACAGTCAATATTTTCATTTTTTGCATAGTAATCTATAGGAAGCAAATTATGTAATTTTTGGGAAAGGATTGGATGTGGTGATCCTGGTGGCACAGGCTTGTAATACCATCTCTTTGGGAAGCTGAGGCAGTAGTATCATAAGTTTGAGCCCAGCCTGGGCAGCTCAGTGACTTAGCAAGATCATGTCCCAAAATCGAAGATAAAAAATAGGATAGGGATGTAGCCCAGTGTGAAGGCCTTAGGTTCCATTCTGAAACCCCCTTTCTCCCCCCAAAAACCCCTAGCAAAAGCATTGAGTATAATAATGTTTAAAGTTTTTGACAAAAGCAATATCCGTACACATTCATTTTGATAACATAATATTAGTTTATTAGTGCTCCTGTTTTTAAAAAATATAAGATAATTTGTATTTAGTTGTAATACTTACATATATATATATGTAATGGTATTTACTGTTATAATCATACTTAGTATTTTCTAAAATCTGTAAAAATACACAAGTTACTAAGCTTGAAAAAAAAGATCAGCTTCTAAAATATTCCATTTTTAGTGAAAGGAACTCAGGCAGTTTAATATTGACACAGCAGAAAATACTTTTTAAAATTTTAACTTGCTGGTTTTGAAATTTTTAAGAGAGTGAACTAATTTAGTTCTAACCATATTTTTTTCTTAAAGTAAAAAGATTAGGTAGTAAACTGTGAAAAACTGCATTAGCATTCAGACATCTTCCATACCGTAGATGAAATGAAGTGTTAAGTTCTTGAACCTTTATACGAGTTTACAAAAAATGGTGAGGCCATCTATTATGTAGATAATCTTTTTTCTGTGGGGAATACTAGTGTAGTCCAGAATGATTCTGCTGATAGCCCTGGATGTACTAGATTCTCATGAATACCAATACATTGATGTTGAAGAGCAGGCACTGGAACGGTGGGCATGAAGGGGGAAAGTGCATCTCTGTTAGCTGCCACTATAAAAGAACATGGGCATGGTGGGGCATGCCTGTGAGCTCAGCACTTGGGAGGCAGAAGCAGGAGAATTGCTGTGAGTTCAGGGCCAACCTAGGTTCCATAGTGAGTTCAGGAACAGATGACTAGAAAGTAATATCCTGTCTCAGAAACAGAACAAAATAAAACTAGAAGGACAAGCTCATTAGATTTTTATCTCCTGGAGCCTCATTTTGGCCAGACCCACAGTCTTCTTTGATAGCAAGTTGGGACTGGCCAGCCAAGCCCCAGAGTAGTGTGTTTAAGTGGCATTATGGAGTGTGTATGTAGGTGGTAGGCAGGTGCCACACCCATAGGTGCTGTTCTTCAGAGCACACTTCCACACCTGGAGGAGGATGTGTGTTCATGGGCTTGGACTTCATGACTTGGCTTCTGGGCTGTACCTGGGGCAGGAGAGGCAGCACTACTTTCCTGGTTTGTTTCCTCCTGTGTGTATGACCTTGGTCATGTTCTGCTTTCACTGTCCCAGCCTGTCCTGTCAGAACTCCTGAAATTCCACTGGGTGGTGGATTGTAATGAGTCTTTGACTCCTTCAGTCACTACCTCCTGATGGAATAGAGTCTGTGGAATATCCACTTGTCAGGATAATGTTATATAGTACTATGGTTCATAGTGTATCTTAGCTAGAGATGAGGACAGAGAGGGAATCCCAGAACTTAGGGAATGAATTCCACACTACATTCAGCATCCCTAAGAAAACCACGCACACACAAAACAAAACCAAAAAACAGACAAACAAAAAAACTATAGCCTTTTAAGGAAAGACTACAGCCTTTTAAGGAAGGACAGCCAAGACAGTCGACTCCTAGGGCTTTGCGTGAGGTACTGTGGGCTTTGTCTTCATTTTCCCCCTCTGATATTCTGCCCTGTTTTTCACTGTCCAGTAATTTAGGATGTTTTATACTGCTTTAGCAAATATACTGGGGCTGAGTAAGTTATTACAAAAAAGGATTTATTAGCTTGTAGTTCTCAAGGTCCAACAGCATGGAGCTTCCAAGTGAGGGCAGATGGCATCATAGTGCAAGAGCTTGTGTGGAAGAGATCCTATGGCTGGATAGAAACCTGGACAATGGGGAGCCACTGAGCACCCTCTTAAAACAACCATCTCCTAGTGCACCTGTGTGAAACCCAGCATGCATTAATCCCCCTGTGAGGGTAATCATGACCCAATCACCTCCTGCTGTGCCCTGCTCTTAGAGATCTCACCACTTACAGCACTGTCACCCTGAGGACCAGTCAACATAAATTTTATCAGGTACAAACCAAGCCCTACACATTGCATCCAGCACTGCCAGGTCCCAGACACCAGGGACCCTTTGCTGTGAACCAGGGGAGTGTGGCAAGTGAATCCTAAGGAGCAAATAAAACATGGCATGAAGGAGGGGCTGGGGGATGTAGCCTGGTGGCTAAAGTGCTTGCCTCCATTCGGGGGGTGGCCAGGTGGCTAGAGCACTTGCCTGGGGTGGGGTGGGGGGACAGTGACCAGAGCATGCTAGGGACGGCCCAGTGGCTAGAGTGCTTGGCTCCAATGGGGAACACAGTTCTGTAGCTAGAGCGCTTGGGGTGGGGGAAGCACCAAGTATCAGCCAGGTGTAGTGGCGCATGCTTGTAATCCCAGTTCTCAGTACGCTAAGGTGGGAAGATTGCCATGAGTTTGGGCCTACCCTGGTAAGTTCAGGACCAGGCTGGACTACGGAGCTGAGACTCTGTCTCAAAAAAAGAAAAAAAAAAAAAAAAAAAAAAAAAAAGCCCTAAAGGTCTTTTCCTTGCCTTGGCACCTAGTTAGTTCTTATTTACTAAAGCAAACGTTTTAGGAAAGTTTTCTAGAGATCTTACTCTATCCTTGTTATTTTGTAAGGAAACTGAAGTGGGGACTATTTGTATAGGTTT
Source organism: Ctenodactylus gundi (assembly GCA_004027205.1). Taxonomy (NCBI): domain Eukaryota; kingdom Metazoa; phylum Chordata; class Mammalia; order Rodentia; family Ctenodactylidae; genus Ctenodactylus; species Ctenodactylus gundi. The sequence continues at coordinate 105,699 of PVKB01004452.1, forward strand.
ATGTGTTTTAACTTTGCCTGAAGCAAGCCTTGTTCTTGGGAAGGAGCCCTAGTGTGTGCCAAAGGTTTGCTGAGGGTCCCTTAAGACACCATAACACACATCCTGTTCCTGTATTCTGGGTACTTTGTATAAACCATTTTGACCTCAAAAAATGCTGAATAGACCAAGTCTTCATATTATTACCTTGTGTTTCCTATTAGTGATCTGGCTCAGAAATAAAACTGTAAAAATATACTGGATCTTTTCAGACAAGTGATTATAGCATTCTTTTTTCTTAAACAAACTTTTCAATAGTTTTTAAACACAATTTCCTAACCCACTGTTTGTGTATGGACACTGAATTTTAACAATGGCTGCAGTTGCATTCAAAAAGTTAAGTGTGTGCTGTGTGTGTTTTTCAGGAGACTGGTGTGGACCATGGCTTGCTTTCATTAAATTCTTAGAGATCATTGAGTTATAAATATTTGAAAATATTAAATTGAAGGAAGTTTAATTAATTTGGACTTTCTTCTCTCATTACACATTTTTAATGTAACCTTTGCTCACCTAGTTTTTAGTAGGCTGGCAAAAGTAGAACATACCGAGTATTTTACAACATTGAAATTCAGGTATCCCTAGTAATTCTGAAGCCATGCCTCAGCAGTGTAGTGGATTAGTATGTAATGAATGATTGCTATATAAAATAATGTGATCTTTGTTATGAAATCCCATTATAGTCCCTAATAAGGTAATCTATGTTCAGTGAGAATATTTCGGTTGAATTTATTGAAGATAAAAATTTTTCAGTTATGTGATAGGAAAAGAGATTTAGGTTAATAGAAAGGTTGCACATCACTTTATTCTGCAGAAAAATTCCAGAAATTTTATGATTTATTTTGCCTTAAAATTTGTGATTTTTTAAATACACATAAGTAGATTTAATAAATTTGTGTTTAAGATTTCACAAAGGCAAACCAGCTTAATCTGTTTCTGGATATGCTAAGAAACCAGGGGAAGACCTGGGCTCGGCTAGCTCTGGGCAGGACCAGGTCAGAATAGACTGGCAGGACTCCTGACCTTCTTCCCTGCTGCCCGTTGCAGCAGGGGCCTGCAGCGGAACCTGGGCTGAGCTAGCACCAGGTAGGGCCATGTCCAAATAGACTGGTAGGACTCCAGACCATCTTCCCCATCGCCCGACACAGTGGAGGCCTGTGACGGAACCTGGGCTTGGATAACGCCCAGCAGCATCAGAATAGACTGGTAGGTCTCCCTGCCATGTTCCCCATAGCCTCTTGCAGCGGAGGTCAGCACAGATGCTGAGCTTTGCTAGGACCAGGCAGAGCCGTGTTGGAATAGACTGGGGAGATTCGCTGCCATCTCCTCCGCTCCTCTCAGCAGTGGTCAGCGCTGAGGCTGTGGTCTCCCAGTGCTGGGCAGAGCTGTGCCGGGGAGAGTCCCTAGGGGAAATCCAGAAACTGACAGCCAGAGACAATCAAAGACAACAGAACCATGAGGAAACGTGGAAATAAATCTGCTTCAAAAAGTCTTGACATAACAGAAGAGGATACTGGGAATCCTGAAAATGCAGAATCTAAAGATGAAAATGGTAACAATGACGGAAACTTCAGGGCCCAGAAGTACATTGAATTAAAGCAGGAAATGAAAATCATAAAGCAAGAGCTACACCAAGACCTAGCTAAGCTAAAAACAAGCTTTGAGAAGCAAGTAGAGGAGATCAAAGAAGAAATGAACCAGAACATAATGAAGGTAATACAAGAAATGAGAGAAGAACACAACAGAGACATAATAAAATGCAGATATCCAGGAAGTGAAAAAAACATACAGGTCACAATAAACAACCATATCGAACAATTTTAAAATAGATTATCAGACTTAGAAGACAAAATGACAGAGCAGGAACAGAAAGACCATAAAGAACACAAAGTAAAAACAGAAGAAAGTGAATCATTACAACGACTGATAGATGATTCAAAGAGAAACAACCTGAGAATTATAGGAGTTCAAGAGAACACTGAGGACAAAACAAAAGGCTTAAAAGTTATATTCAAGGAAATTATGGAGGAAAATTTCCCAAATCTAAGAAAAGAAATGAACATTGAGCTACTGCAGGAATATAGAACACGAAACAATATGGATCATAAGAGAGACTCATCATGACACATCATAATTAAAGTACTAGAAACCCAACACAAAGAGATGATACTGAAAGCTGTAAGAGAAAAGCAGAAGGTGACCTACAGTGGTAGGCACATCAGGATAACTGCAGACTTCTCAACCCAGACTCTAAGAGCCAGGAGATCATGGAGCAATGTCATTGAAACACTAAAAGAACATAAATTCTAACCAAGACTACTATACCCAATAAAACTATCTTTTAGACTAGAGGGAGAAATTAAAATTTTCCATGATATAGAAAGCTTAAAGAAATTTGCAGCCACTGAGCCATCACTGCAGAGAATTTTCAAAGGAAACTTGGATAGCGAAAGAGAGGCCAACGACATAAGTGACTGCAGAGAAAAAAGACAAAAGCAAGAGGAGAATGAGCTGAGAAAAAAGTAAAGCCAGTAAGCAACATGGAAAAACTACAATGATGGCAGGACACACCAAATAAACCTCAATAATTACCCTCAATGTGAACGGCCTCAAGTCACCTATCAAAAGACATAGACAATTTGCTGCCTACAAGAGACACACTTCACCCACAAGGAAATTCATAGGCTGAAAATAAAAGGTTGGAATTCAATATATCATGCAACAGGTCCCAGGAAACAAGCAGGGATAGCTGTGTTAATCTCAGACTCATCAGATTTCAAAACAAAACAGGTGAAGAGAGACAAAGATGGCCACTATATACTGGTTAAAGGAGCACTAAAACAGGAAGAAATCATAATTATCAATATATATGCCCCCAACTCTAGAGCACCCAATTATGTAAACCAAAAATTACTAGACCTGAAAAGACACATAGGCCCCAATACAATTATAGTAGGGGACTTCAATACTCCACTATCACAAATAGATAGGTCAGCCAGACCCCCCCCAAAAAAAAAATCCACAATAAACAACTGCTGAAAGACACCATAGAAAACTTGGACAAAACAGATGTTTACAGAGTTTTCCAACCTACATCAACTGACTACACATTGGTTTTTATTTTTTTATTTTTTAATTTTTTTATTTTTTTGAGACAGGGTCTCGCTCTGCGTCCCAGGCTGGCCTGAATTCACTATGGAGTCCAGGCTGGCCTTGGACTCATGGCAGTCCTCTTGCCTCACCTCCCGAGTGCTGGGATTATAAACTTGCACCACCACGCCCAGCTTTTGTGGTGCTGGAGAATTGAACTGAGGTACTTAGTGCTTGACTTAGCGCTTGCTCAAGTGCTTTAACCTCTGAGCCATTCCTCCAGGCCTGACTACATGTTCTTCTCAGCAGCACACGGAACATTTTCTAAAATAGACCGTGTCCTAGGAAAAAAGTCACGCTTAAACAAGTACAAAGGGATAGTAATAATTCCCTGGATACTCTCATACCATAGTGGAATAAAATTGGGACTTAACAGCAGCAGAAACAGAAGAAAATACACAAATACATGGAGACTTAATAACTTACTACTTACCAAACAGTGGATCACGGAAGAAATCAGAGAAGAAATCAAAAACTTAATAAAGTTAAATGATGATGGAAGTGCATCCTATCAGAATCTGTGGGACACAATGAAAGCAGTCCTTAGAGAAAAATTCATAATCATAAATGCACACATCAAAAGAACAGAACAGTCACAAATTAATTTGCTAATGATGCATTGTAGGAACCTAGAGAAACACTAACAACTTAGCCCAAAGGGCAGTAGAAGAGACGAAATTATAAAGATCAGATCTGAAATAAATAAGATTGAAATTAAAAAGACAATAAAACGATGAATGAGTCAAAGAGCTAGTTCTTTGAAAGAATTAACAAAATTGACAAATCTCTTGCTAACCTCATCAAGAAAATGAAAGGCACGGATTAACACACTTAGAAATGAAAAGGGTGAAATTACAACAGATCCTGCAGAAATTCTGAATATTATAAGAAATTACTTTGAACACCTATATTCTAACAAATCTGAGAACTGGGAAGAAATGGACGACTTCCTAGATGCATATAAAATACCAAAATTAAATGAGGAAGACATAAAAATCTTGAACAACCCCATCACGTACACAGAAACTGAAGCAGTAATAAAAGCTCTACCTACAAATAAAAGTCCAGGCCCAGATGGATTCACAGCAGAATTCTTTCAGTCCTTTAGGGAAGAACTAACTCCAATCCTCCTCAAACTGTTTCGTAAAGTAGAAAGTGAAGGAATACTGCCAAACTCATTTCTTGAGGTTAGCATCACACTAGTCCAAAAACCAGACAAAGACTTAACCAGGAAGGAAAATTACAGACCAATATCCTTAGTGAACATAGATGCAGAAATCCTCAATAAGATTCTGGCAAAAAGAATCCTACAAGTAATCAGTAACATCATACACCATGATCAAGTGGGCTTCATCCCTGAGATGCAAGGTTGGTTCAACATATATAAACTAATCAGTGTAATACAGCATATCAACAAAAGCGAAAACAAAAATCACATGGTCGTTTCTATTGATGCAGAAAAAGCCTTTGACAAAATCCAGTATCCCTTCATGATAAAAACACTGAGAAAAATAGGTATAGAAGAGCCCTACCTAAAACTCATAGAATCCATATATGCTAAGCCTACTGCAAATATCATAGTAAATGGAGAAAAATTGAAATCATTCCTTCTCAAATCAGGAACAAGACAAGGCTGCCCACTCTCACCACTCTTATTCAACGTAGTCCTTGAAACACTTGCCATGGCAATCAGCCAAAAATATGAAATAAAGGGAATCTGCATTGGAAAGGAGGAAGTCAAACTTTCCTTATTTGCAGATGATATGATTATCTACATGGAAGATCCTAAAAACTCCACTATGAAACTCCTGGAAATAATAAAAAAAAATTTAGCCAAGTCACAGGCTACAAAATTAACACTAAAAATTCAATAGCTTTTCTCTACACTAACAATGAACTTACTGAGCAAGAACTCAGAAAAACAATTCCATTCTCAGTAGGTCAGCAAAAAATTAAATACCTAGGAGTATACGTAACCAAGGAAGTGAAGGACCTATATAAAGAAAACTACGTTACATTGAAGAAAGTATTTATAGGAGACATTAGAAAATGGAAAGGCATCCCCTGCTCTCGGATAGGCAAAATAAATATAGTTAAAATGACTATACAACTGAAACTGATATATAGATTCAATGCAATTCCTATAGCAATACATACAAGTTTCTGCAAAGAACTTGAAACAACAACTCTTAAATTTACATGGAACCCAAAAAGACCAGGAAGATTTCCAAAGCAATCTTGAGCAACAAGACCAAGGCAGGAGGCATTACAATACCAGACATCAAGCTGTACTATAAAGCAGTAGTTGTAAAAACAGTTTGGTATTGGCACAAGAACAGATAGATAGAACAGTGGAACAGAATTGAAGATGCAGAGACAAACTCAAATACCCTTAATTGCTTATTCTTCAACAAAGGAGCCAAATGCATACAATGGAAAAATGACAGCCTGTTCAACAAATCGTGTTGGGAAAACTGGTCATCCACATGCAGAAAAATGAATCTAGTCACACACCTATCACCATGCACCAAAATCAAATCAAAGTGGATCAAAGACCTAGACATTAAAAGTGAAACACTGAACCTCCTAGAAGACAAATTAGGGAAATATCTAAAAGATATAAGGGTAGGCAAAGACTTCCTTGAAAAGACCCCAAAAGCAAAAGGAATTATCCCCATTATTAACAAATGAGATCTTGTCAAAAACTTTCTGCACAGCAAAGGAAACTATCAGTATTGTAAAAAGAGAACCAACAGACTGGAAAAAAATATTCACTACCAACATCTCAGATAAGAACCTCATAACTCGAATATACAGGGAGCTGAAGAAAAGTAAGCATACTAAAATAAAGGATCCTTTTCAAAAGTGGGGAAATGAAATGAAGATGCAGTTCACTCATGAAGAAGTTCAAATGGCCAATAGATTCATGAAATGATGTTCAACATCCCTACCCATAAGAGAAATGTAAATCAAATCAACACTAAGATACCATCTCACTCCAGAGAGAATGGCCTATATCAAGAAGTCAAATAGTAATCAGTGCTGGCGAGGCTGTGGGGAGAATGGAACCCTCTTGTACTGCTGGTTGGAATGTAAGTTCGTAACACGACTCTGGAAAGCAATATGGATATTTCTCAAAAGACTGGAAATAAATATCCCCTTTGATCCAGCAATATCCCTCCTGGGAATATTTCCAAAAGAAGTCAGAAAACACATAACAGAGATATATGTATACCCATGTTCATAGCTGCACAAGTAACACTATCTAAAATACAGAAGTCACCAAAATACTCATCAACAGACCAATACATACACAAACTGTGGTATTTATACTGAATGGAATTCTGTACGTTTATAAAGTCCAACCGTGTGGAGGCTTTTGCGGGCAAATGGAAGAAGCTTGAGAACATCATGCTTAGTGAAGTGAGTCAAAAGCAGAAGGTGAAACATCGAATGGTCTGTCTTATCTGAGAAACCCAAATCACAACTATCTCACTGAACTGAAAACGAAAAACAAGCTGGACCAGGGGGGTAGTGTGGGGAGGGAGGAAGTGGTGGGTAGGGAGAGGAACTGAAGGAGAGTGGGAAAGTTCTTGTCACCTTGACAAGATACGTATGTGCACATAATGCTCAACTTCATTGTAAACCTTAAATTTTATACTTATACATATAAATAAAATGGGGGGGGAAGATTTTACAAAGTTACTTTATCATGAGATTATTCTTGTAGGATTCAAAACTTTTATGATTTAAAAGAAAAAATGATTTTTATAATGTAAAACAAAAAATATTTTTAAAGGTTTGTTATATTTTTGATTCTTCCTTCATGTCCTTTACCTTATGGCCAGTTAATTTTCTTAAAAGGAAAGTGTAATTTAATGTTGAAAATTGTAAAGCTTAGTATGTGCTATTTCTTCCACCTTTAAGCTTTTCCATTAGATATACATGAACTTTTGAAACTATCAATGGAGCAGTATTATTCTTAGTATAGTTTATGAAGCATTGTTGCGCTAGATTACGTGAGTCAGCCCTTGTACTTATTTTACTTTTGAAAAATAAGATTCTTTAAGTATCTGAAGGCAGTTTTAAATAAAATTGAATGGTATTTATATTTATTTAGGCGAGTTAAATCCATAGTAATGGAGGTGGGAAGCAGGTCTGATAGTTTCATCCAGGGCCTCCATTTACACCAGTCTTCTAGCTAGATCTGTTGGTACAGATTTGTGACTTAGTCACTTTTTTTTTTTTTTTTATTGAGATACAATACCCAATGCCTGCAACTGAAGGGAGGAAAGGTTTCGGTTAGCTCACAGTTTCACGAGGGCAATGCAGAAAGGGTCTGTGGAGAACAGCCATTCACAGCATCTCAAGAGGAGGCTCAGGCAACAGGAGGAAATTGAGGCAAGAGTATATGAACTTCCAGGTTACTTGTCTAGTAATCTGCCACAATCTAGCAGCCTGCCACACTCTCCCAGGCCCCACATCCCATCAGCACTCGAAATCCATAAATAATATGCATGAGGCATGAGGCTTTTGGGGGCATTGTAGGTCCAAATCCTAACATCCTGTAATCCCAGCACTTTTGCAGTATGAGTTAGGAGGGTCACAAGTTGGAGCTTAGCCTGGTCAATTTAGTGACTTAAGCAAGACTTTATCACAAAATCAAAAATAAAAAAAATTGGCTGATGCAGCTTAGTGCAAAGGCCTGGGTTCAATTCCTAGTATCACGTATGTGTGCCTGAAATTACGTGCACGCACACACACACACCCGAATCACACACACATACTCATCCTAGGCTTCTTTTTTCCCTGACTCTCCTGTTTCTATATGGGTTTGTATTTTCATTCATAATTTCCTAATTTCCCTCTCACCCCAGAGTCTTGCTGTCTGTATGTTCCAGGATGGCCTTGAACTCACAGTCCTTTTGCCTCAGCCTTTTAAGTGCTGGAATTGCAGGTGCGCAGATTCTAATTTTTTTGTAACTTTGATTTTCTTCGTGCTGAGGAAAACATTAAGGTCATTGAAAGGCTGAGACTTTATAGCTAGTAAATAAGTAGGAAAGGAAAAAAATTATTAATTTAAGAATAAGCAAAAATCCAAGGGAAAGGAGTTGGTTGGCTTGGGTCAGATGTCCAATTGTTGAGCCGGTTGCTACAGCCAGCAGTTTATCCCATAATTAACAATCCTTTCATGAAATAGTGGAGCCATTTCTCATAGGAAGTGGGGAAAAATATTACCAGACTAAATAGGAAGGGCTTTCCTAACCTATTGATGTGTATCCCAGTGTAGTAGTATATTCTTGCACTAGAAAATGATACTTGCAGATTAATGACTAATAAGTTGTTGTTTCTGGGTTATGTAAGCTAAGAAACTATTGGTTCTATTAATCTCATAATCTTTAGTGTTGCTAAAGTCTTTCAACTTCTGAGTAGTGGCAAGATTAAATATGAATGCAAATGAAAAGTCAGTAGCACATTATATTTTATGCTTTTGACACATTTGCAAATGATTCCTACAGGGATGTGTTTAGTATGATTGGCTCTCGCTGCTTATTTTCTCCTTCCCCCAGCTTTGCAGATTTCATGAAATTTTCGCTAAAGAATGAACAAAAGCAGGAAATATAATACATGCAAGGTTATTTATTCCCCTGAAGATCATATATTCTCTAGGGTTGAATGTCTTTTTTCTTCTAGTACTTTTGATGGGAAAAATACCATTCCTCAGTTCTGTCAGTCTAGTTAAGAGAGGGACAGGCACTAAGTAAAATAAAGATGCAGAAATAATTTTCACAATCCCAGTTTCAACATAGCAGTTCATTATGTCACCACATTCGTTGTAAGTTACTATGGTTTATAGCACATTAGTAATATAGTGACATACAGTGCACTACCTGGACAGCCACCACAGACCAAAGCCATTTTATTACTTTAATACTTCATTAGAATAGACAATGCTGTCTCTGTCTGCTTCTTTGATATATATCCTGAATAAAATGAGCACATGCTTATTTTCTTTTGATTTTAATGACTTTTCTTCATTCTTCCTTCTCACCCAAGCAATGAGATATTAGTGAGTTGGGATAAAATGAAAAGCTTTCATGATGTATTTATCCATTTTGAGGATGATTTTGTAACATATGTCTACAATTTATGACTACTTACAGAATGAAAAAAAGAGCATCCTGTTTCATCTCACCGTTTAAAATCATAATTGACTGTACCTCCTTGTTTTTTATTTTCCTAATAGAGATATAAATATTTCATGCAATTGTGATTACAACTTAGAATTTATATTCTACCTTTTCCATTTAACATTTGTTACACTTTCATATATTTCACATTTAATTATGATTTCATGAGATCTTAAAGTATTTATTGATGTTCCAGTAGTTGTGAAGGATCTTACATTTTAATGGATATTAATGCTATTTGGTTTTGAACTTTATAAGTGATGTTATTATGAATGTATTTGTGTGGTAGAGCCTCTCTCTTGGGGATTTTTATCAAGAAAAATTACAAATAATAGAGGAGAAGGTTTTTTGTAATAGTTTCACAGTGAACTGGAGACATTTTGAAATTTGGAAATACATAGCTTTTATTTTAAATTGAAGCTTGTAAGAATGTCAGATTTATTCTTCATGAGACCTATTTCATGTATTCTACTATATTACCTTCTTTTATCTGTTTTTCGTTGGGGTAAACGAAAGGAAACCTAGAGCCTGGATTCATAGATGAAAGAAAGTGAATGAGAGAAGGGTGGAGGGATAGGTCTGGTCTTGAGTTTTCTTTTCCTCCATCCTTCTGTCTAATTGCCTTTATTTCAGCCTGCATGTCCTTTGTCCTCCCCCATCCCTGTAGATAAAACCTTATTTCGTGACTGTATCTTTATGTTAGTCTTTAAATCCACTCATGGCCGGTGAAGAACGACAGTTTGATATTTGCTTATCATTTTCCTTCTACAAGCACCTTTGGCTCACACACACACACACACACACACACACACACACACACACACCTGGAAGTTTTTTTTTTCCCATAACACTTGATTTCTTTAATTTTCTGTGATACTCATATGTACTGTTCTCTTGAGGCTTTCTGTTGGAAACATTGTGCTCATAGTCAGACAAGTAATTGTTGAACAGCTTGGGAAATCTAAAGAAGATAGGTTGATTCTGAAATTGTACCTCAGGAGCAGTTTTTTTGCTCCCCATGAAATGAACATTGTGACTAGCTGGCATGAAAATGCCTGAGAGTTAGCTATTTGGTGGAAAGTTTGGAAAACCAGATAACATTTTATATTTCTTTTTCCCCCATTTTATTGATATGTGTAAGTGTAATACATAAAGTTTACATTCAACTTGAGTATTTTCTGCATATACTTTGTACCACTAAGTCTTAGATCCGTTGCTGGCAAGAATGACTTTTAGCATTCTCTATGTCCTGAGTGGAGATACATTATGCCTTCCATTCTGCATGAGAGAGAGCTTATCAAGGGACAGGTTCTATGGACAGTCAGGTAATTTTAGTTTAAAAGTTATCAAAGTTAGGTAATTCTGTCAAGATACCTGAAATGTGTAAATTCAAAATGTATTGGCTTGTAATTATTGGATGTATTAATCACCTCACAAACTATAAAATCTGGATGAAAATTTAGGATGAAGGTTCCACTTATAAGCAAACTTAAGGAAGTTCATATAAATAAGAAGATGCATCTGTGATTCTATGTGGTATTTATGTACATGCACTTCACTATAGCTGGAGAGTTCCAAATTTTTTGACACTCTGAATATGCAACAGATAGTAGCTATAATCATTAAGTTTGTGGAAAGGAATTTTAAATTAGAAAACAAAGATTTACTATAACCTGGGTGTTACCTTATTTTGACATGTTTCTAAGTATTGCAGAATTCAGGACTTGAGAGTATAATGTAGAAATATAGTGAAAATGGATTTCACTCTCAGGATGTGCGTGTCTAGTTTCTTTTGTGGAATGTTTGGGATGATCTCTCTCAGGTACTTGTCGCTTGCCTAAAACAATGGAAAGAACCAGCTCTTTTTAAATTTTTTTCCATTCTTTCTCTGCATGTGCTCACTGACATCACCAGTCTCATGCTAGACCCTCAGTTAGACCTACAAAGTGGTCTGTTTGCCTTTGAGTTGCCTCTCATCTGAGAACTCAGTACACTAATGCGTTCTCCTTTGTGCCTACATCTCCGTCTCTGTAATACTTCTTCCTTTTTCAGCTGTGGGCACCTCCATGCCTGGCACTGTTGGTTCCCTTCTCCTACCTCCCCTCACTCCACCGAGGTGGGGGGTGGCTGTCCCCTGTTTCTGTAGTCATCATCCAAGCCTGGCCTCTTCTGCTTTTCTTATCCCTGACCTCAGGTCCCTGGACCAGGTTTCCTGCCTCTCAAGAGCAGCATGCCCATTGCTAAACTCTTCATTTCCCCTCCCCACACATCTTCATTTTCATGAGCTTGGACTATTTCTTCAGTTGTTGCGGGTTTTTTAAATGTCTTCTGTAGGTCATGTAGTAATGAGGAAATTAAAAATTTGGTTGGGGACACATTTGTTTCATTGCTGTGTAAAAAAAAAAAAACCTCTAAAACTTAGAGACTTTGCATAATAAATTTAATATCCCAGCTCCTGTGGGTCGGGAGAATACTTTCAGATGAGCTGATTCCTTGCTCAGAGTGGAATAGGGGCATCACTTGGGAGGTGATCAGGTCTGAAGTTTGAGGTTCTCTTCCAGATTGTTGTCAGAATTCTGTATTTCTCGTGGCCATAGGGCTGAGGTCCCATTCTCTCACTATTGCTTTTTGTGGACCTCCTTACGCTTTAGGTCACTCTGAGGTCTTGCCCATGGCTCTTTCCATACACAGTTGATAAAATGGCAGTTGCTTTTTTTTCTAGGTTTTGGGGAAGGTTTTTTCTGACCTGATTAAGAGCTCACCTGATTTAGTAGTGCCCACTCAAGATCATCTCCCCTTTTGTTACCTCTAAACCAACTAATAAGGGATCTTCATTATTTCTGTAAAATCCCTATTTATATATAACTAAATCATAGCAGTGGGCCCACCTGCCCTGAAAGGAAGGGGTCACGCGGGATGTGCTCGCCACATGGTGGGAGTCTTGGGGGCTGTCTTAGAATTCTGTTCACAGTAGGGTAGATAGAAGCAAGAATGGTAATGAACGCCATCATTATTTAGGTGATGACACTAAAGTAATTGTAATATAGGTGGTGCCATGTAGGGGCCACCATGCCGCGGGGACCCCCGGGACACAGCCGAGGCGGGGTCGGACGACAGAGTAACACACCCTGGGAGTTGTTTCAGTGAAGTCCTCTCACTTTATTTGGGAAGTATAGGGGCTTAAATAGATTGAGAAAGCTACCTTGGGCCAATCAGCAAGGCCTCAACCAGCAGGCCAGCGGGAGGCGGGGAAGTGAGGGGGTGTCGCCCGGGGGGAGGAAAGGAGTAGAGGAAGGAGAATGCAATAAGGAGTAGTTCTGGTGTTTAAGCAAAACAACACCTGGCTCAAATTACAAGCAGTAATACCTGGCTTAAATTACAAGTAGTAACACTTCTTCCTGGGAAGGAACTCAGCCAAGGTCAGCAGTGTTGAAGCTCTCAGGCCCTGAGGGCCCCAACAATGCCAAGGTGCCAATAGAGTACTAGCTTGGGGGGTTTTATGAAAAATTATATTATTGTCCTTATTGATAAATATTATAAATGTACTCACACAATATTTAGTTATATTTTGTACTCGATGTGTACTGCAGTTGTATCTCAAGTTAGTCTTAAGTGCTTCTTGGCAACCCTTTCTCATCCCTCAGTTGTATTTGAATGTAAAATTTAAGATTGTTATTGTTTGTGGTGCTGGTGATTGAACCCAAGACCTTTAATATACTAAGCTGTGCTGTATCACTGGACTCTACCCTTTGCCCCTGGTGTTTAAAATTGGTTTTGGAAATATTTTGTTTTTATTGAGAGAGATACATTTCTTTCTGCCTTTTTTAAAAAAGTAAGATTCAGTACAACTTTACATGATTTTTTTTTCCCCCTAGCCCAGGTAGGGTATAATGCAAAGTGAGTGTTTTCATTTATCTTCCCAGATAAGGATATTTGCTTGGGATGAAAAATGACATTATGGGATTTTACTCTCTGACTGTTGAAGGAAGATTATTCCTCTTGTTTTAAGTTGCTTTTTTGTATATGGTTGTGTAAGCTAAACCAACCACATCTTTAAAATCTATTCTTTTTTAGCAGCAAGTCTGTTAAGAAAAGAAATAAAGATGTTGATATCTTATTTGAATAAGCAGAATAGTGTTTCTTCTCTGGCTTCTTAAGATGTATTTGTCAGTGTCTGTGTCCATGTAAAATAGGGACTTTTGTTACTATTTTCTGCTGCCGTTGCTAATGTTCATGGAACTTTCCTTTGAGTCATTATTTATTTTGTGTCTTTTGCTTTACTATATAAACCAATCTAAGACAAAAGTTTCTCTTTCAGACAGAGCTTTTGTATTTATTTTTTATAGATTATGGCCTGTTGTTAATTCTTGGCTATTTATTTTAGTAATTTGTAATGAAGATTTAGTTTTGTTTCCTTTTGTTTCCTTCTGGCTATTCCCCAGAGTTGAAATAATTTACATAATTTTTTCAAACAGTGTTTTACTTAGGGTATCTGTTAGGAAAAAAAGGAAAAAGTGAATTGTGGTTTTATTTTGGAATTGATCTGCTATTTACCTGTTATTAAATAATGACATTAAAAGACTTTTTAAAATTTGTAGTTATTTACAACTGTCAAAGCTATTTTTGAAACAGCATTTCATGTATTTATCCATAGACTTCTTTATGATAGGTCAGATAGCTTTGTACTTGGTTTGGTGTTTAAAATGGAATTTGAAGTTACCATCCATCCCTGACCCACATGCATATTCAGTTCTCATTTCTCTTGACTCATGTAGCATCTCTGTTCTCTATGAAAATAAGGCTCACCTTAGAGTTCAAGTCATTTTTGACTTTATTCCAGTCAGGATGACATTTGCTTCTAATTAAGGAGCCTTGATAGACGTAATTCCACAAGGTGCTGGCTTGTTCCTGATTGTGACTGAAATGCGCTTGTCGCGAGAACTCCGTAAGAGGAGACAGACGGGACAGAGGCAGATGGATTTACCTTGGAGATGTTCTTTTATTCACACAACAATCAGTCAATCCAGTTCTCAGATCAAACCATAATAAATCGATCAATTA